>DWCF01000605.1:0-42113 GCA_018230265.1 Delias oraia | reverse complement strand
AAAAATCCTCACAGTCGTTCTTAAATGAAGTATTTTTGAAGCCTCTTGCTTGTAATTTGTTTATCACTTTTCCATAGTCTTAAAGACCGTATCTAGATGGTCCTTATGATAATCCAGTTCATCAGTGAGCGCCGTGGCAAGCGCACCTGGTGTCATTTCTGTACCAAGATAATTCCCTAGTAACACCTGAAAATGATCATGTATAAATAATAAATCAAATTTCATCCTTCGACCGTGACATCTACAAGAAAAATGTGAGGAATATCGTACTAATATTATAAACGAGAAAGTGTGTATGTATGGATGTATGTATGCTATACTTTTACGCAAAAACTACCGAATGGATTTTAATATGATAGTAAGTGTCAAGTAAGTAGGAAAAATCTACCGTTGGTGAGTTATTCTGGCGTGTGCTGCCAAAACCGTTGAAGGTGCACATATGTAATGTATAATGGAATTATTTATCTTAAATAGTTCTACAAAAAAACCCGGCACATATCTTATGTGTAATCCATTACAAACAAAATAGTGAACCATAACTACAATAAATATTGATAATTTATTTCAAATACAGTCACAATTCGTAGTAAATCGATTCCTTAATGAAAATTGTTATGAGAGATAGGATATTTTTATTTGACTACAAAAGTATTTTATAAGTAGAAAGTATTTTTTTTAAATCGGTTTTTATTTGGATTCGGTTGGTGGCGTACCTGGCAGGACGATGTCTGCCGGGACCACTAGTAAAAAATAAAATTAATGGTCAGTTAGCTCTTTGTTTTGGTTTGAAAGATAGAAAAAAATTGTTGTGTTTTACAAGAAAATGGTTTAAGAAATTAAATACAGTAGGTTCTCGACCACTTGAATGTCAAGGGAAATGCTTAAAATCGAGTTACGGAGTTTTTGAGTAAAGAAGAATACCGAGATAAATAGGATTTATTTGCTAAAACTTTGACCCGTCCTAGTAAGAAGCGACATTATTTTACTAACTACGATTTACGGATCCTCGTGTTTGAAATTTGAGTTACAGAGAATAAATAGTCCTATCAACGCCAAATAACATTTTGTTCGAGTTACAGTATGATTAATTGGACATATATCGTATATAGAGGTTCAGCGGAAGGGAATAGCATTTCATTCGACTTAATGAGGCTTTCGACTAAACGAGTTTCGAGTTAAAAGTACCTTTGGCTCCACGGCACCTCCATGTCTTAGCACAGCATGCCTCAATCGGTCGCCGGCGGTGCGATTGAGCGGAAGAGCCTCAAAGTTCTGCCTCCATACACTCCAGGCAAGCGCACGGGATATCAAATACGAGTAGTATTTAGCTCCATAGCCAATTAGATGGCTGAAACGGTGTTGCCAAGCCTGAAAATAAAAATAATATTCATTAAAATACAATAAAAAATATAATCTGTGAATTATATATAGATAACTTGAGTGGACGATATTTGGCGCCGTCGCAGCAAGCGTGTCGCTTTATATTATTTTCTCAAACTTATTTAAATTATTTGAGGTTTTTTGTCTACAGTCCGCTTCAAGCATAAATAGTTCGTTCCGTTTAAAGCATAAAATGATTAATTAGAATTTTCTATAAGCAAAGGTACCTGAAAATGTACCGTCCGTTCTACCAAGGACCGTAAAACTGTTTAAAAACTTCTTTAAAGAATAATTAAGTTTTTAAAAATAATAATAGTCTATATTACCGTATGTTCAACGTGTGGTAAACCATAGTACTGTTTCTGAGCACGTTGTAGCACTTCTGTAGTGCATTCCTGATTAGAAACGTCCGAACCGTGGTAAAGTTGATCTAGGACTGAATAAAACACCTGGAATTAAAACGGAGTATTATAAAAGGAGGAATTAAAACATTTATTGAAACCTTATTAATTAAATTTAATACAAACATGCTTTATATTCTGTTAATCAGGTAAACGAGATAGAAATCTGTAGCTTGTCCCTACGATTTCAGTATTTTCTAATAGATACCATCACTAACCTGAAGTTGCATTTCACTAGCACCAAATAAGTGTTTGGAAGCGCAAAGTCGCTGTAACATATCTTCAGGCATCGGCTCTCGGGTCTGAAAGTGACGCGCAAACCGACGGACCACCTGGCAATATGTATCACTCAAATATATGTATATACATTTTTAAACAAATATTATTAGAGTATATATTGTATGATTCAACCATGTCATTGTATGACATGGTCGTTTCAAAACTTTCGAATTCAGGACCCCTTTCAAATTAGTGAGAAGGATGTGTTTGGCAATAATATTCAATATGATAAATATATACATATTAGCTGAGCTGTTGCAGAAGTTATGATACATGTCATAAACACGTAGCTAATTTAATGGATATCCCTGATAATTAAAAAATATTAATTACCTGTGGGCTCGAAGCGAAATATTCGTTAAGAACACTCGGTAATTCAGCCAAATCCGTGGCACACCTGGTCCCAGCGACGTGTTGATGCGGAGCTCTGCCCAACATTGAATGGAGCGCGTGACCAGCTTCGTGAAACAGATTGTCCACAGCCCCGGCGCTTAACAGAGCTGGACCACCTCTATGGCCTCCACTCAGAGACAACATTATTACTACTATTGGATTCTGTAATCCAATCAAACACTTCGAATTAGACAAGCATCATAATACTCCACGTGAGACGGTACTTGTACTGTGTTTCGCTGAGTGAATAAGGATTTCGGAGGCCCTTAAAAATTCTGCTTGAGTGCCGTAAAAAGCCGGCAACACAAACAATAAGCGGACTGTGGCGCGGTTGTCCATGGGCGGCGGTGTTCTCTTACCATATAGGAGACCCACCTGCACCGTTGCCCGCTATAATATAACCAGAAACAACGATGACTAACGCGCAGCTCGTCGTCCGTTACGCAACGATGACTACGATCCGGACGATCGCATCACAGTTTGCGAACAATAAGCTGTTAGCCTCCATCGAGGAGAGAAAAGGCAAAAATTCAGATGATAGGGTTCTGTGTAAGGACCGCGGTAAAAACCGCCTCCGCCGGAAGCGGGGGCGAGGACAGATACTGGTCGCGAAGCGCACTCCGGTGAGCTTCCGGCCGGCCGCCTAGGCGGCCAACGTCGCCGCGACGGCTCAAGCTGAGGTTCGTGTCTCGCAGGAGGCGCCCTTGGGCCCGTCGCGGTCGTAAACTAATCTCTCGGCGAGCCTACGGATCGCCCCAAAGTCCGCGAGAAGCTGTAGAGGCCTTATGCCGACAGCGATAGTCATTTCAAAAAAAAAATGCAGTGCTCGCTACGATTATGTACTTGATTCACAAACGAATAAATTACTTCCACATTTGGAGCTGCGTATCATTTAATACTTCGATGCCGTAATCCAGCTAAAGACTCAATGGAGCTCTATTTTTTAAGATAGAAGCGCCTCCCCACCACTAATTTTACTACCTGGCTTGTGTATTTACTACCTGGCTTTAGCCTCCATGTGGACCCGTTACCCTGGTACTCCTGGTACCCAAGCTCACCCCATTTGCGAAAAATCCGCCTCGGCCTCTACCTCTGGCCTCCCTGATACCGCTAGTGAAGGTGTCACGCAAGTCGCTCCCTCGCTCCACACCGAGCGTCTAGTCCTACTTAGGATCACAACTGGTTATCGACATGGATCACCTCCACTACATCCAATTACAGTTTTCCGAGATGGAAGATCGTCTAGTCATAATCTCCCTGATAGCAGAGTATACAGCCTTGATGATGTCAGTCTAGCAGTTCATGCGGCCCAGCGGAGGCCAAATAAAATAGTCGCCCCCTCAGACAGACTCGAACCCTGCGCGCAGTCCGTCGTGACATTTAATTAAAACGGCTTGAAAAACCAGTGTTTTCTCGTCCGCAACTTTCTCACCAGACTCCAGGTTGATATCTTTGTTGTATAAGAGTAATTCCTGAAGCTCATCTTGCGCACCCCTACCCCTAGATTTCCTTACTACGTAGCGGACCGTAACATCCGTCCCACGGCTATAAGTTATTTACTACCGTCGAGCGCTGTATTGCACACTGCTCAACCCGCCGCCCTTACAAATATAGAGTGCTCTGTCATCCGCGTCGCGTTAACAAGCCATCAACCCTTTATTATCGCGTCGTTTTATATGTCAGAAAGCGATATGCGCACTAGATGATCTCTAGTGCCAATTAGAACAGTTTAACTGTGTAACTTATTCAGTCGAATAGTGTTTTTTTAGCATACAGCTAGCTCATTTCAGATGTGTGGTCACCTCAGTTACTGCAATAGTACTAGCTTAAAATAATCCTAGCTAGTAAATAGAACTAGCATGTTCCAAGCCAGAAAAGATACAGCCAGCTTCGTGTATCCCGGGCGTTATTAATAAAATAAGTCTATATGACAATTTACAACTATGTATTTAAATTGCATTTATGACATTTGGACTGTTGTGTAATTTTGTAAATATGAGATCAGATTTTTGAAGATCAGCAAATTTTCATTTATTACTTAATATCGATTGAAATGGCAAATAAAATTAAAGACGCCGCAAAAAAGTTCATATTATTAGGGCAATGTGTTCCCACAGTGAAACAAAATGCAACGAAAATTAGGGTTAAGAGGTTAGAATTGGATGAGAATTTGTTAATGGTTTGTATTCGACTTCGTTTAGTTTTGAACATATCTTTGTTAGTTTTATACGTAATTCTTCAATTATAAAAATCGTTACCTGAACAGATTTTAAATTTTACTATAAATTTATTCTTACAGTATTTCAGAAAGGATGAATTCTATTACTGCCATGATCCATATAAGAAGTGCAAAACTGGTGATATTGTCTTAATTAAAGCTTTACCTCAGAAAATGACTAAATTGATAACACATGAAGTGGAAGAAGTAGTATATCCCTTAGGAGATATAACAGATCCAGTGACTGGTAAAAAAGTAGCAAAAGAGAAATACCGTGAAGACATTGAGAGACAGATGGAGTTTTATGGAAAACTTAAATCTGGTTTTGATTACAAGAAAGCACCACCTAGAGGTTGGCAAGAGGGAAAGAAAGATTTTACAGCTAAACCAACATACACACAGTTTCATGTTTTTGATGAAAAAGATCCTTACTCTATTTAAGTTGCAACATTACTGTAGTTTATTTAAGTATGTAGTCTAATTAAAAAAGATACCAAAAAGGCGTTCAAATAAAATGTGTTATTTTATTAAACATATGTATATTTCTAGGTGATAGTTTTGACATCAGTCCTGTGCTAAAAACTCTCTTTCTAAAGCAGCTCCCATTAAATTCCAAGAGCTATCATCATCATCTGGTGGTATGTCATCATCTGAAGGTGGGGTTGATCGTCTTGGCTTTTTTCTGGGTAGATCTGCATCTGTTAATATAAATTAGCTGTTTAAAAGTACACAGTATTACATAATAATAATATTAGGGAGTATTATTAACGAAACAAGTCTCATGATTACAAATAAAAATATATATCTCCAGCATGAACTCACAAATTTTCAGACAATTTGAATCCCCCTATTATGTTTTGAGACAATTTATTGAATACTTTTATGATGTAAAACTGAAAAGTCTAAATAAACTAAGTCTCTAACCTGTATCTGAATCAGTAGAATTATCGTCTTTGTTTTTTAGCCTGTAAAAAATATGTTTTAAAACTGATACATCAGAAAAAAACAATATAATAGATTCATAGTTTATATTCATAGGTATATAAGATTAGATATATAATACTAGCAGACACGGCAGACATTGTCTAACCACTTCCGATTTACGTGATATTTTTTATTAAATTTTGAACACTTATATTATTTATATATATATATTATATTAAATATATGTGTAATTCAGAATGTCAGCTACTTCCATACCAAAACAAATCATCAAAATTTTATTGTATATTGAATTTTTCAGTGATAATGGCTTACATATAAAATTATATTTATAGAAACATCTAAGTACAATTCCACCAAACATTATATTGGTGCAACTCTTATAGTATTTGTAGTGAAAACCAGTGTGATTGGAAAATGGGTTTTTTTTACGAGTTAAGCGACACTTACTATATTTTGGTCAATTTAAACAATGTCTTTGTATATAATATACACATTATATATATACAAAGATTTTGTTTTTCTTATGTTATGAGACTTTCAAAGTTTCATTAAAATCCATTCAGTAGTATTTGAGTAAAAGAGTAACAAACATAAACCCATAATTTAAAAAATCGAGTTTAAATTAGTGGAATTAACAAACCTCTCCTGTGAGTTATTCATAGTTTCTAAAGCAAGTAACTTATCCTCTGTGAGATTTTCTTCATCATCATCATCATCTGCCATTGGTTTGCCCTCTTCATCAGATGAACTTTCATCTGATTCATTAAAGATGTCTTCTACCTACAGTTAAAATTTACTAATTATAATAGTATATTGTAATTTCCAGATTAATATTGTAGTATTGGCCAACTTTTCGCTCTATAATAGTACAATCTCGTATAGTAATAGCTATAAGATTTTTTTTTAATTATATCATAATATATAATTATATATAGATATAAGAAACCTATTTTTTTATAAATAATATTTAACCACATCACAATTAATCATTTAATTGTTCACATTGCGAAAAACTGATTTGTACACACAAACTTTAAAAAAAAAACCAGTTTTTGGTAATTAACATGAAGCAACTTAAGCAACTCGTTGCGAAAGCGTCATTGTTCATATTTTTACTTTAATAAATATAAATTAACGACCTCTCTATCCATATCGGCAATATCATCGCTGGAGAAGGAAAGAAGAGGATTGATCGTGTCCATGAAACGTCCTGATGGCGTGCGCTTGCGCATGGCAGGGATAGGCGGCGCGGGCGGAGGACTGCTGCAGTGCGCTGGTGGGCGTCTAGCTGTGCTCTGAAATATACAAATTTTGTAATTTATCTATCTCTGATGTGTCCATCATGTCTGAGGATTGTGGTCAGTATCAGAGTTGTTAGTTTTCCTGTTGAATCTCTTGGAAATAGCAGCAGTGGTTTTCCGTTACCTTCTGTCCCAGATATTTTCGGAGTTATCTAGACTTCAAGACTCACCAAGACCGACCAGTAGTTATACAGTCATTGCTCGGTTGAATAATATAAAGTAAATATAAAGTACACGAAACCATATTGAAACCCGTAGGATAGCCATAATGATGTACCAATTGGGCCGGCTCGGCCTAAGTGATACCAGGATACTTATCTTTTACCATAGACTTTTTATTTAGAATAGCCCACTTGCTTGCCCATTATACCATATAAATTATATTTATACATGACAATAGTGTTTTTTAGTAGGTTCCATACCTGCCCACCTCTTTGCAAAGGGAACAATCTCTCATCAACTTTTTCCCATCTTTCTGCGCATGTCCACAGCCATTCTGGAGTGACAACATTCACTTTTATCTTTCCATCACACGTTCTTCTACTAGCATTTACTTTTGCTGTTCCTATAAACAATAAATATTTATATATAGCTAAGGGCCAGGCTAAATTACAGACTAAGGAATCTGAAAGTGATTTGTCTTTGTCTATGACAAAATGCAAATCAGCAGTCTAATTTGATTACAATGAGAAAGTAAATTTTCTTTCAATGATAGTTGTATGTCAAGTGCTGTAATATTAGTATTTAGGTATATAATGTTTGTCTTTGGTTATAATAAGGCTACTATATATCATAATATAAAGGAACGGGGATAAGTGTATTTAGAATATCCTTTTTATTAACAAAGACTTAATTCATGTTTTTAATTTATATGTGGGATATTCCAAATCGCGACGGTTTCAAAAATTTGTACTTTAGATATTCTCAAATGTTTGGTATTTTTTAGTACCCCCCCAAAAGAGGCCTCCTAATAAATTTTGAGATTTTTTGATCACTGTAACTTTATAACTTTTTAAATAATGGTCTAATTCAAAATTTAAAAATTTTCGTTTTTAATGTCCTTTTCAGAAAAAAATATTCAAATTATTTTCCACTAAAATTTTTTAAATTTTTAATCGAGTTTCCAAAATTTGTTATTTTTAACTTCTATCTTTCTCTCAACTTTAAATCCGGTCTGGTAATGGTGATTACTTAACTATTTTTATTCGATTTTTGAAAATAAAAAAATCATTTTATTGACTTATATCATTTATTTTTCTTTTTAAATGTATTTTGCAACCCTTGATAATTTTTTAATCTCGACCATTATTAAAAAACGTTACGAGAAAAAAATTGAGAATATATAAAATTCAAATTTTTGAAACCGTCCGATTTGGCGTGGAATGCCCCATGTATACCTGGGACATAACATAATATTGATATATACAATAACATAGTAACCTAATTTAAAGTTATTTTTTAAATTAAAATTCTTGTAAAAGTTAAATGTACCTGATCGCACAGCAACAAGATGAGTGGTCCTCTCTGTTAAGTCCTGTGTTACCTCTGCTCCTAAACTCCTTGCAACTAAATATGCCCTTGAAGTCTCTAACTTCTGATGAGTTGGAACTAAACCACTGAACACCAAACTGCTGTTACTTAATACTTCACCTTTCACTTCTGGAATTATGAACTTTAGGTCTGGTACCTCATTGTTGCCCATTTTCTCATAAATATCATAGAAATGTCTGGAAAGATAGAATTTTTATGTAATATTATTCCTAGAAAAGTTATTGTTAAAGTGTATTGATTGACATGTATTGGATGTCAGCATACATTGATTGTATGCGGACATCCTGATTGGATAGGTGCGTCCGAAGTTATACCAATGTGAAATATTTGTAATAAATACTTGAAATGAAACGGCGTAAACACCGGCAACACAACCAAAGCGCGGATTGTGTCTGGGTGTCTATGGGCGTCGGTGAACGTTTACCCTCTGCTCGTTGCCCGCTATCTTAATAAAAAAGGAATAACCAAAAATTGATTTTGTTCTAACAACTAACTTAGTCCTACACAGACAAATGAATCCAAGACTTTCACTAATGTTGCATTGATAAGAAACAGTATTTTTTCATTTTTCTTATTAGATTCCCAAAGGGTTCATAAACTTAAAAGCAATATAACATTTATTGACACTTGGTTGTGGTTCTCGTATCTGTCTACCATAAAAATCTCAAATAATGGAAGTCTTCAGCAGAACACAATACTGTATGGATTTATCTGTGAAGTAACATACAAACTTTAGTATGAAACTTGTATCTTAATCCAATGATGGCTTTGTAGAAGGTTTTAATAGACAATTTTTATATTTTTTATTTTATATATTTTAATAGAACATAAATAATTTAAGATTTGATTTATATATAATATATAGTTGTTTATCTAGCAATGAAGAATGGAATCAACATAATCACCAAACTGATTTCACTACAAAGGGTAGCTGCAAACTGAGGTATCCGAACCAATGCAACTCGGGAACCTTCAAATTAGAGGCCAGCAACGCACTCAGAGCCTAGCAAGTCCAGATGGTGTCCATGGGCGAAACACCTCTTATCTGCCTACATCTTTTCTAAAAAATGGTAACAATTTTTATTGCTATCTGATCAGAATTCAACTTACTCATGAATCCTTTTCAAAATATCCTCCAAATATATTAAATAATCATCTGAATCTTCAATTTCTATCTGACCATCTAATGTTTCTACCCATTTAGGCTCAGGTTCTATAGAATTTTCTTCATTCTTATCACTTTTCTCAATGTTAACTTTTTCCACATCATTACATTTATCTGTTTTTCTTGGTTTCTCTTTTTTATTTTTGTCTGCTGAATCCTGTTTATCTGGTTCAGCTTCTAATGTTGGTAATTGAGGTAGTACAGAGCCATTTTTGCCAGTTTTATTTGTTTTCTCATCATCTATAAATATCATTTGAGGTGTTGGGTTAAATTATATCTTATTGATACAGATTTATTTATTTTATTTATATATTTAAGGTAGTATAAGCAACTTTAAATACATTTAGAATTTGAGAAGTTGTGATGGTAATGTTGTTAAGAACTTCATGATTCATAGTATTCCATTAATTTTGGTTTTAAAGCATTAAGTATTCAGCATTGTGCATGTTCTAAGTTGTTATAGTTTAGGGAATAATTGTGATAATTTCCACCGTTTTACTTTGGAAGAAATAAAAATATTATCTCAGCTCTACATATAGAATTTTGTATTGAAAATTGCAGAAACCTAAGAGAAATTGTGCTGTTGAGCAAAAAATTTCTGATAGACGAGTTGTTCTAAAGTGAAACTGATTTATTCTATTAATCAGATGGGCACTTACTTAAAGGAGGGGGTGCATTAATGTCTCCAGTTGACTGAAAGAATGAGTAAGGCCTCACTTGGATAAGGTTGGCCGCATTCTTCCACACGTCTTCTCGGTCGTCTATTATGCATACCATGTTATCACCACACGGGAATAATGCCCTGAAATTTATTTATTATATTTATAGCAGACAACGGAACAGGTGGGTTCTCTATATATTCTCTCCTTAAGCGTCATTTTTAAGGGCTTCCGATATCCTTACTCTCTCAGCGAAACACAGTAGATTCAAGTACAACTACTATTTCACGCTGAGTATTCTGTAAGACCATGGTGTCACTTAAGACGGGCCGGTTAAATCAGTGTATCATATGCTTCAGAATGGCTCTCCCACAGGTGCAACAGTGTTAAGACACTCGCCCGACCACTGTCAATTTCTTCCAAAGACCGAATAAATTATATTATAATATTTTTTATTCGGCCCGGGACTCGACTCGATACCTCTCGCTTCAAAGGCTTATAAAACCACTTAATTACGAACCTCTCAAAAATTACAGTTACTATATGTAGTAATAAATATATATAATAAAAATTATAGTTTTACTAAATAATCAATATATTTATAAAAAATGTCCAATGTGATAGTCAAGCCCACCATTTATATAAGGAGATAAAGGGCATAGTGTCACATTTGCTTCTATAACTGAATGTAGCTTCAGTTATTACAAACCAATGACATAACAATCAGTGAAAATGATTGGCTCATATAAGTAAAAGTAATTATTATTATTGTCAATAAAAATATAATAAGAGTTTTAGTTCCTCCAAATAGTTACTTTTGTAGAAAACTTTTTTACATACAAATAACATTATATAGGGTCTTTGATATAGATTGGGTCGATGTTAACAACCTGTGGCGGCATCTGTCAAATCTGTTATTTCTTATTCAGCTGATGTAAGGTGCAGTCTTCGTTAGCGTAATTTAAATTATTAACATTGCGCCTAGTTTAAGATGATTGGTCGCCAAATTTAAGACAACCAGTTTGATAAACAACCGACACCTTTAGGTCAAAGGAACGCTGATTAACGGATCCGGCGAGAACATCGTCACAGTGACAATTTCGTAATTTGTAATGTTCGTCATATGAGACAACCGTTAGTGTTCATGTGACTTCGAGGCAGTCGATTTCTCGCCATGCACAAGAATGCGGTCTTTTCTTGCAACTTCTCGAAGAATTCGGAAAATTTTGTGTCAGGACTTGGGCCTGCATCTGTACAAGATGCAACTGACTCAAGAGCTCAAACATAATAACCCAACCAAAGAGACCCACACTTGTTGAAAGACCTTATAGTTCATAACTTTATAATATACTAACTTTAAATTAGCAGATTTTGTTCTAGGATCAAAGCATTCATCCCTTGATAGAATTCTATGAGAGAAATATTTTTTTTCTGGATCCAATAATTCTGTCACTGCATGTGCATATTGCCTTGCACCAAATGTACATACATGTAACTCATATCTCTTTGAGGCTGACTCAAGGAATTGTTGTGTTCGTGGCCTTAATCTTGTATGACACCATCTACCATGGCTCCCAGGGCCTCTTAAGAAAAAATGTAGCACACCCTAAAATATTATAACACTGATCTTAAATTTTAACGAATAAAACATCTACTTTTAGCTAAACCATGCAATCCAGTATCAATATTATTTTTTTTAGTTTTATGTTAAAAATAAGTAGTTAATTAGGAGTAGACAAATCCAGATACATTGTAAATATTAACTTAAATTAAGATTTTAAAATTATAAATTACCTTTAAATTCGGTGGTATATCATCATTTGTAGTGTGGACAAGAGTTTGATCAAGATCCACAAGTAGAACTAACTTTTTGTCCTTCAGAAGGCGATCAGCATCTTCCCTGCCTAATTTTAAAGCCAATTCTTCAGACACCTGTAAATTTTAGCCATTTAAAAACACCTTTCGTAGATTATTTTTAACATTTTTGAACTGTAGTATACTAGATCAATATTTAATTATCAGTGTAATATTGTAGTATAACGAAATTTCAATATTGTTTAATATTATTGATATATTTAAGCTTCAGCATTATAACATTCAAAAGTAAGTAAAAAATAGGTAAATACTTTTAATTCAGGTACAGAATGCACCATGGGCACGATGGCTACATCCTGCTTTTGTCTCTCGTTGGCGCGTAAGTCCGCCCCGCATTCTGCACACATATCTTTCATAACAGTCGGGTGACGACATTCTTCGATATCTGCTAAGCATCCTCTGAAATTCACATAATATAACATAAAATGCACATAATTAAAATCAATATCTTTGTTTACTATTTTGTTTAGATTTGGCGCGCGCGCATCACGAGTGTGTAAATAAATTTCGTAGCTATGTTAATAAGTTCTTATATTATAGTATTTACATTTTACAGTGACACAATATAAATTCAAATGTTATTTTATCTTTATCGATAACATTGTTATTGGATATAGTTCAAATAAAAAATAACCTAAAATTTTATTTATTACGACAATGACGTCACCAAAACGTCACTTACCCGGGCTCTGCTATATCTCCTTCTTTAACCTTGATGGCGATTATAGTACCAGCCCGTACAGCCTTAAATTTCTGTATTCCAGTACCATTGCCTGATGAATCACTATATAAAAATAATATTTGTCCTTGGGATACAAATGCGCCTTGTTTAACTTTCCACTTTTCTACTTTTATAGGCTTTTCGCATGGAACAGAAATAGACATAGTTTTGTCCGCCATTTTGAACGGAAATTGCGCAGTTGATATAATTCTAAAGCCACGATTGGTGCTTAAAGTAAGTTTTTCGCGGTTATTTCAGTGCTACCAATCAGAGACAACTTTTTTCGTATTGATTAACATATGTCCAATAGTAAAATATTACAAGCACGCCATCTAATATGTGTGTTGCCATTGCAAGAATACAAGCGTGGTTAACAGATTCGTAAAATATAATATGTGTATTTCTTAGTAATTAGCATATTTAATTTTAATGGGGCGCAAAATAATAAAATAATCAGTGAAAAAATAAAAGAAATAAACAAAAAATCCAATATATGAATCTCGAATAAAATAAATGTGTAAAAATTAAAAACTTTATCTATGTCTAATGTCACTAACTATTCTTTAAACATCAAACTCTCAGTTTAAAAATCAAGCAAAACATTTTTCGGTAGGAGTTTACGAGATTGTGTTTTCATCTAAAATAATTTAATTTGATTTTGTTAAATCATAAAGTCCATAAATTAGTCATGATGGACGAAAATATAACTATGAGTGACAATTCAGATTTGGAAGATATAGCTCCCCCAGAGTTACGCGGATACTTGAGTAAATGGACGAATTATATTCATGGCTGGCAAGATAGATTCATTGTGCTAAAAGATTCAACATTATCATATTATAAAAGCGAGCTTGAAAGTAATTTAGGATGTCGTGGTGCACTTTGTCTAAAAAAAGCCAAAGTCAAGGTAAGATCAACCAATTGTTTGACAATCATCGTCTTCATATCTTAATGAAAAAAATTAATTTGTCCTTGCCTGAATGACTTCAAATTGTTTAAAAATTAAAGTTATGGTCGATTGACTTCTATTTAAATGACTAACCACTAGATACTTAGATACAGAGTTAATTATTTAGATGGTACATAAGGAAGTTCTAATAGAATAATAATTATTATACAGAAACTGGTTTTTATAATTCTCCAGCCTAATTTTCTTTTAGCCACATGAATTTGATGACCGCAGGTTTGATGTTTCGGTTAATGATTGTGTGTGGTACTTAAGAGCATCTAATCCAGAAGAAAAACAACAATGGATTGATGTATTGGAGTCTTTTAAGGTAAACAGGCTTACTTATATAAAATAGTAAAAAATGTTATTTACTTAATTTATGCATATGCAAAAACTCAACATTGATTTTTATGGATCTGTTCATTATATGTACTCTAGACATTATTATTTGAGCCATAACAAGGAAATCTTAATTTCTAATTGGGACATTTGCTTTGGAAGTACTATGCCATTTATGGAGAATATTCAATTTATTATATCCCTTTGGATAAAATTGAAAAATTTCAGAATTGAATACATACTAACAAGATAAGCTCACATGTTTTATGACTCTATATTATCAGATTACAAATTTATTGGTTATTGATAAGGCAAATATTACATTCCAATGTTTTATTTCAAGTTTTTATTGTTATAAGTCATAGATATTTTTTTGGTGTGAATGATGACTCATACACAGATAACTCAGTTTATAGTTAGTGAACTATGATAAGCATAATTTTATTTAACTACCCGACAACATATAATAAAGTTGAATTTTTTTATTTATATATGCTTATAAAGATATTAAGTATATACTGTGTTATTACTTAGGTCAATATCAACTCTGACTTGATTAAGGGCATATGAATAATGAGAGTATGAAAATAGCTGTTAATTAATATTTTAGAACACACAAAGTTAATATATTACATGAGCTAACTATATTAAATTAAAATATAATACTAGAAAAAGTGAACGCAATTACTTTTTCTTTCGTTTCAATAAGTACTTTCTCTCACTTAATGTTGATAAAGTTCTGTTTCATATTTTTATTGACCCTGATAACTATCATACAGTCAATTTTTTATACAACTTGGTTATTTTTACTTTATTTTAGAAAAAAGTTAATACATATATTATTTTATTTATTAAATATTAGGATAAGCACTTTTTGATCAGTTATATAAAGACTGTACAAGAGTGTAATAAATTTTACTGTGTCTGTGGCATAAGAAGTGGTTTAACGAATGGACTACTTGCCTGGATTTAATTTTATTTTGTTAGATATTTAATTATCCCTATATTATGTTTAAGATGGAGTCAGGATATGGAACAAATTCAGACAGCAGCTCAAACGGTGGTGGTCTCAGAAGACATGGATCTATAACGTCTCTACAGTCAACAGGATCTCATGGTAACTTCCTACTATTATAGAAAATTAAATTGTTTAATATTCTCTCATAATTCATAGGCTGTAATACAATGATTCTTAATTGCTTATTGTTTTTAGTTAATCGTTTTTTGATTAACATTATCTATACTTCTATACTAATATTAAAAAGAAATAAATTTTGTGTGTTTGTGATGTGATGTAGAATGTAGGGGATAATTTTTAGATCTACTGAAGTGATCTTTATAATTCATTCACCAAAAAGCTACAGAATTTGTGACTAACATAGGCATCTTATTATAGCAAAAAATTAAAAGGCGTTTTTGTGGTATTTGGATTAGCAAAGTAAGTCAAATAAAAACAGTTGAATCATGTTTATTACGAACGCTGCCTTAAGGATGAGACATTAAGTTGTAGACAAAAGAAAGCTTCATGATGCCTATAAAATTTTCGCGACAGTATATATCTAACTTTCATCATTTATTATTTATATGCCAAAACTAAATCAGCTAGTGATTATAATATCATATGCAGATGGAAGAGGATACAAATTATATTAAATCTGATTTGATTTCAGGTCGCACATCGCGGCGTCTGGCGGAGAAAATCGCGGAGCTGGAGACATACAACGATTTGTTGTCCAAGCAAGCGATCCAATTGCAGATGTACTTTGACGGTTGCGTCCCAAGTTATCCACAGATAAACGACGATATTGTTGACGCTATAGACGCAGTCAAACTGGCCGATAGTAAGTATTTTTTAATGGTATAGCGGACAACAGAGGTGAGTCTCCTATATGGACAACCGCACCACAGTCCGCACACTGGTTGTGTTGTCGGTCTTTTAAGCTATTTAGTGGTATTTTTAAGAGCATCCGATACCCTCACTCGGTGAAAAAAATATTTTGTTTTGATAGCTGTGAACTTGACATGATATTAACATTAATAAGGCATTGACTATCGCAGGCCGGATATTTACGTTGTTCAGACCCCTGTAATAGATAACTAATATATGATAAAAATTAAGCTTCTATTAATAATGGGCTTTTCATTTACTAATCTATATTTAGTTATTATATATATATATTTATATATAATATTTTTTTTTATTATATATATATATTTTGTTAAGGTTTATACCTAAAATTTGTCAAATTTAAGATGATATCTTACATTATTGGTATTTGATAGGTTCATTAGGTTAGGCGTTTAAATAATTGTTAAGTATTACCCAATTTGGACATTTCTATTAGACCAGGTTAAGTAATATCGTTTTTTTTAAATAAAAAATAATAAAAAAAATAATAAATAAAACAATTCGCCTGTGTTGAGAATATCATTCATTTGAGCAATTCTGTATTATTGATATATCGCAATTAACTTTTTGGTGAAATTAGTTACTCGGAAGTAAGGTAACGGTTACAGCAAGATCAAAAATCTTCACTTTCCTTATGATAATGTAGTGTAATGAGTAATAGGGGTATTTAGGAGTAAAATGGCATACACTTTTTGATACGCATATAAATTATTTAACAAATTTTAGCTGATTTCTTAATTACTTAAGTAAATTGTTTGGACTTATCCGTTTGATTGGAGATAATACTTTCAGGCATAGACCATAAGAAGAAATTGGACGAAGTGCGCGCCACCAGTACATCTTTCCGGGCAACGTGCAGTGCGACTATCGCCACTGTACAGCATTGCGTGGACCTGCTGAAACGGAGGGAGAGACAGGCGAGGTCGGCTGAGGAGCTCTACATGTAATAAGCTTTTTGATGTAAAACATGTTTAGGCGCGCTCGGCTCTGGGACTGAATCGAAATAGTGGCCAAATGTGCGTCACGATGAAAAACCGAATGAAAGTGGGCGGGATGAGCTGCTCTCTAGTCATGTATAGTATCGAGTTGCGTGGTTTGAGAGCTATTGGAATTATTAAGGAGGGGAACCAACAAACTGTACGTGAAGTTATATTAACAGGACTGCTAGTACGTTTTACACTCTTAAAGGCCTTGATCGATGGTTGAGTAAAGAGCGCGGTTTTAAATACCGCCGAGCCTGGTTCGTGACTCGACGTAATGGTATATTTTTTACTCGGCTCGCCATGTAAAACTTCGGTTTTGAAATGATACACCGATGAGACTTACCGATGAGGAACAAATTACAAGGAAATGGCGAGATAAGACTCGGAACAAGACATGTTTGCGACTGTTTTGCTCGCCTTGTCAATCAGCACCAACCAGCCGCGAGCCAGGTTGGTCGGTATGTAAAATCGCGGTCTTTATTCGTCCGTCGATTATCTCTTAACCCAGGGCTTTCTAAACTTATTTATACCATGACGCCCTATAGAATTGATATTTTTCTTGCGACGTAAAAATCAAAATCAACTACTGTACTGAAAATAAAAACAGTACTATGAGAGCCTAATATGAGGTTATCAGAAAAATCTCCACAATATATTTAGTATTTTTTATTACAAAATAACAAAACGTAGAAAGCAAACAAGAATGTCTGTTGTATATTACCACGACGCCCCAGGGCGCGAAGCACACTTAGGGAAGCCCTGCTCTAACCTCGTGTTTTATAAACATATTGGCTTCTATCAGTTATGTTTTAAGGTTGTTTCATTGGTTTTGTTCTATTATTAACATAAACTTCTTCCTTCGTTATCTTAATGAACATTTATGGATTTTTAAATTAATTATTAAGAAAAAAGATTTTTATTTCCAACCTAAAATGTTTCACTTCTGACGCGTTATTTTACACGCACCCCTTTCTTCTTAATAATTAATAGTGTACTATTTTTTTTGTTCAGGGCCTTGAAGAATCAATTGAACGAGGCACGATTGGCATCAAAGCCTGGGCCAGATCATGAAGTAAGTAGTATTTACTACTTAAAGTGGTATTTATCTTGAAGCTTGTATGTATCTTTCGGACTCAGAAGTCGTTCTTCTGTAGGTGCGTACAATTTTATAATAAACTTCCTAAAGCGGTAACAGACGCACGCAAAATAGGCGCAATAATGTCGTCGAGTTGCGGAAACCAGTCCGTCTAACAACTACAAGCGGTTACAGAGCTTATCGAAAAAATATGCAAAAATTGTTGGTAATAAAGTTTTAATACTTACTACGGCATACTATAGCGTAACTGATTACGTTCAACAAAAAGATGTCTGGAATCAAATTCCTGCGACCATAACTCAAAACTCAGCTAAAAACCATTGTATTACTAGACCTAAGGACCAATTTGATTTAAAAAAAGAAAGCAATTCTTGCCGATACCTCTCTGCTTCTATTCTTTTGAATTAATCGGTGGTACATTACTTATATTATAATATGTTGGTGGTACTTCATTGAAGCCATAATTGAATAATTTTTACTTTGTCTTTGAAATATTTCTACCACATATAAGGATGTGTTGATACATTTAAAGCTATCTATTCAAGGATTAAAAACTACCATCCGATTCATATATTTTCTCGAATAAATCTTTTTCTATTGGCAGATCGAATATAATCGATATATCTTATAAAAAATTCTCGTGTCACGATATTTGATGCCAAACTCTTCCGAAACGACTCGACAGTTTTACATCAAATTTGTCTGCATATGGGGTAGTTCTGAGACTAGGTCCCGATATATTTTTCATACCGCTATATGTTAAGGAGGGTACAAACCATTTTTTTGATTCAGCAATTTATATAGCAATATATGTAAAGAAATTAGTATATCTTAATTAGAACTTTTCCGCGCTTAGCGCTGTCACTGTGTATGAATGAAATGTTTTGTTTTGATTGCTGAAGACGAATAACGAAAATAAAATTAAGAAGTATCTTAAATACTTTAATAAAATACTAAATATAGTTTTTTAGGTTGAATCGAGAGTGTTATTAAAAGACATTTATTATTTTTCTCTATTACCAATTGAAATTTATTTTCGCAACATGAATTTTTAACAAAGAGTCTTAGGTATATGTATGGGATTGTCATTAAACTCTCGAAATTGACAATTGTAACATAAGAGAACACCACCACACCACTCTTGGATAACCGCGTCACAATTCGCGCTTTGGTTGTGTTGCCGTCGTTTTACATCGCTTAAGCTGTATAATTTCAAGGGCCTTCGATATCACTCATTCAGCGAAACAGTTCAACTACCGTTTTACGCTGAGTATTCGGTGATCCCGTGGTATCACTTCGAACGAACCTGCCCGATTAGTGCGTTCAAGACACTCCGCCCGGCCACAGTCAAGCCCTTCCTAAGAACGAAAATTAAAATAAATTATTTAATTTAATTAAAATATTTATTTCATTTAAAGTCTATTTCTTTATATAAATATGTACTATGAAATTGAAAGTGAGAATAGGTTGTAGGCGATCACAGCGTCTCTGTTTATTACAAGTTTTTAACATAGGCATTAATCTCGTACACCACACTCGGGGCCGGATACAGGAATGCGTCCATTTAATCTCTATATAAACAATATACCACGTGGCTGTTACGCTAACGGTGCTATGTCGTCGGCAGACTGCATTATTGGACTTTTTGTTATGTGACCGATCGGCATGATCGAATACAAGGAATTAACCGTTTATATCATGTTTAGGAAGGAGAGTTTTTTGAGGCATCTTCTGTCGTATCACTTTGTGGAATCAGTTGCCTGCAGAGATATATCTAAACCAATACGACTTGGGGATCTTCAAAAAAAGAGTGTACCTATACCTAAAAGGCTGGCAGCGCAGCCGCGGTCCAGCAGAATCTGGGGTTGTTCACGGGTGGAGGTCCGCTTATCTAAAGATTGTTAATATTATACCGACGCAAAGTTTTTTCTACTTTGTTTTCAAATTACAGCCCGTATTGATCATAATATGTGGTTTGTATGTCGGTCACGTATTTTTAGTTACGGAAAATAAATGTGTAGATCAATACTAACAAACTAATTATAATTTACTCATTGTTATTTTTACTACTGTAGGAATGGATTTTTAAATTTCGACTATGATCCAGGCTACTGGTAGCTTATATAATAGGTTTATTCATAGTTCAAGAAGAGCTGTAAAAAATTTCATAAAAGTAATATGGTGGTAGCTGACAGCGTAGATTAACATATACGCTTTTTATCCCAATTCAAAAACGGAGGCTTATGTTTTTATGCTTTTTTCGCGTTTGGCGGTAGAAGGTTCATATTTGTCTGGATAGGTGGCGTACTGGGCAGTATGACGTCTGCAGGGAACACTATAAATAATTAATTCAAATAGTGTATGTGAAGCTTAAGTAAAATGTTTTTTTTGTCCAAATTTAAATCGAAGTAAAGCTAATATATGTGTTATGACTTTATCAGACTTCATTACAGACATAAGTAATTGTATTTAAATTTTATTTAGACTCATTCGTGTTGATTTGTATATAACGCGAGTTTAATGGATTATCGCCAATTTTTGTTTTTTGATATTTTTAACTGACTGCCACTGTTGGCCAGAGTAGCCTTTAGTTATTAACGCGGGACCTGTAGGAGAGCCATGAAGCATAAAAGCTCACGCACTAATTGAGTGACACACATGTGATTACAGAATACCAGCATGAAACTGTGAGTCTGTGTGGTCCGCTGAGTGAGGTCGTCGTAGTGTAAAAAAGCGGCCGATGATTTCTACTTTTAAGGAGGCCAGCCTTTTCCGTTGTCCGCCATTTAATTATTGAAATTTATACATAAAAGCTGGCAAAAGACGAGGCGGTAGAAAAGGTCCAGACACCGCATTACAAGTTGACTAATTCAACGAATGGCGGCGACATGCCATAGTTTGTATACACAAGGGCTTTTCGCTGTAAATGTGAAATATTCATTTCGCGGCATTCGCGCTCTGCAAGCGGTTCGTTCCGCACGCGTTACCACATTTGAGTTATCGTTGTGCATGTGTGTACACACACTTTGTGTTTCAGTGGCTTGTGTGTAGCTACTGTGATGAAATAATGAAGTTTAAATTTTTCAAAAGGAACCAACCGAAGGTGTGTTGCTGTTTATATAGTGTTTTTTTTGTTTGGTTATGTATGAGTTTTGGTTGGGTAATTGGTTCGCGATATGATCAAATACAGGTGCGCATAGACATCATTTAGGCTGAGTTTTTACTGTACTAGTAGCTCACCCCGGCCTGGCACGGTTTTTTAAACATCATAAATAATTTAACTCGTACACAAATCTACTATACCTAATTTTTCAAAATATAATATGACTTTATATGTTGGTAAGTTCTACAACATTGTTTTGTTCTATAATCAATAGTTGTCGCAGTGCACGCGATGTAGGGATTTTTTCCTATCTTTTTTTACGTCTACGTTGCATTATTGGATTTTTAGTAATGATCTCTACTTTTTTAAAATAATGTGCTTATAGCTTCCTTGATGAATGAACTATGTAATGCTGAAAGAATTTTTCAAATCAGATCAGCGGTTCCTGAGATTAGCGCTTTTAAACAAACTCTTTAATATAATATTAGTAAACAACATATAAAATCTGAGAACGACCAAAAAAACTCATATTGAGCGTGTTTTGCGTTTAAGTCTTGGGTTTGCTTATGTAAATTAAATATGCTGACGCACTAATTGGACCAGCTCGTCCGAAGTGATACTATGGGCTCACAGAATACTCGGCGTGAAACGATACTTATACTGTTTTTCGCAGAGTGAGTGAGGATATCGGAGGCATTTAGAAATGCCGCTTAAGAAGCGTAATAAGCCTGCAGCACAACCGGACTGTGGCGCGGTTGTCCATAGGCGGCGATATTCTTACCATATAGGAGACCCACCTGCTCAGTTGACCGCTATAGAATAAAAAAAATGTTATACGGAAAATTACATATAAAAAGCAAATAAAACCAAAGGAGTCACCCCGTGATGTAATAGAAATATAGTTGTGTTAGAAATGACCTGATATTTTCCTTACGTAGGTACTGTCACATGCTTAAGTGAAGTTATTATACGTTTCGTTCTAGTGGATAGTACTGGAATGTTATCTTTCTACAGAGTAGTTATATTTATAGCTCCATATATTTGTGGATTCGTCTTTATTGTAATAGACAGAAATTGTCAGCAAAATTCATTTGTAACACTTGGCGGTTGTCCGTGAGACGGTAAAAATCAGTTTTACTAAATGGATAGGTCATAGGGATTATATCATAAACTCATTTAGGCAGTATTTCTAAAAGTCCTGTTATACTACACGATATTTGGGGACCTGTATCATAATTATTATTTTACCCGTGGGAAAGCCATAACGAAGCATATGCTGAAGCACTGATTGGGTCAAATTGCCGTGTGTTACCATTAGCTCACAGAATATACTCAGCTTGAAATAGTACCTGTATTGTGTTTCGCCGATGACCTTACATCGGAGACACGTGAAGTTATACCGGCTTAAAGGACGATAAAAGTCGGCAACACAACTAGATTGCGGATTTTGGCGCGGTTGTAGATGGCTGACGTATCCTTATTTTACTCACTGTGCGTGGACTAACAGAAAACTCTCGTTTTTAAAGGTCGGTTAAAAATAACACGCAATACCTTAACACTCTGAAAAACTGGTTAATATTGGAAAACGCTGATAATTATTGCAATCGTTATTGCAATTCAATCTATTCATCGTCTATTCTGTCAAAACTGCAATTAGTATTAATTCAATACATAATTTAAACACGAAATTTCATAGTCATTACACAATTATACATACCCACTTTGTGTTACTACACTTTCACATGTTAAATGAAAATATTTAGAAAATTACACAGAGATTAGACACTAGTGCGTCGTTCATCAAGGTTTTTGTATTCGAGGTACATCTAGAAAAAGGTAAATTTACAGTTACACCATAAACACAAAACAACATCTTATGTAATTATTAATCAATTTTTATTTATTAAATATAAGTTGATTAATAATGAACCAAAACAATGAAACAAAAATCTTTCGTTCGTGCGCTCGAGTGAATTTATGTGTACCCAAGTATTTTTCTTACCCTTATTACTTAAGGTAAGTTAATAGACTATAGACGGAATAAGTTAGAAATTATATTATATCGAGCAGCGAGAAGTATCTAACGCGATAGGCGATGATAGGCTTAGAGAGGTTAACAGCTCCAGTTCCTAATATTAATGTATACAATTTATTAACACATTTTTTTTTGACTTTTCCGAGCTCTGGGCGTGTTCGTAGGGTCTGTAACTAAACTTTCTGAAACGTTCAAAAGGGGTTTCGTGTTAAATGAAGATATATTTCACTTAACAACTTTGTCTTGATTGTTTTAAGGTATAGGAGGCAACGGAGCGGGTCTATAATAAGAGATCACCGCCGCCCATGGACAAGCGCGCCACAATCCGTGCTTGCTGTGTTGATGTCTTTTTACACCACTGAAGCGGCATTTTTAAGGGCCTCCGATATCCTCATTCACTCAGCGAAACACAGTAGAACCACTGTTTCAAGTTGCCATTTCACGCTGAGTATTTTTTATTAAGAGATCACCGCCGCCCATGGACAAGCGCGACACAATCCACGCTTGCTGTGTTGCTGTCTTTTTACGCTGATTAAACGGTATTATTTCATTGGATAGCACATCTGTTTATAGCACCTATAAGACGATACCGAGATGAGACCATTGCGGTGTGATAAGATAGCATTATAGCGTTATCACGCGGATGACATTGTGTGGCGTGATGAACGAGAGTAACGCTTTGTTTACAAACGACTCATGAAATTCCGATTATTTCGGCTTTGTACAATGGCTCACCGGATGAATCAATGGTAAAGTGATCAGAGCTATATTTACGATTTGATTCGCGAATTAGTTCAAGGTCGTGAGATTTCCAATAGTATTCTGTGATGTATATTTTAATTATGTATAAAAACATCAGGCGCGGGAGCCTAGTAATCTACTATTTTGTAATTTTTTTAAAAGCTATAGCGAACACCGGAGAAGGTGGGTCTCCTATGTGGTAAGAGAACACCGCCGCCCATGGACAACTGCGCCACAAGCCACGCACCTGTTGTGTAGCCGGCTTTTTACGCAACTTAAGCGACATTTTTAATGACCTCTGATATCGTAACTCGTTCAGCGAAACACAGTAGAAGCACCTTTTCAAGTACAATATAAACCATTCACGCAACCATTTCACGCTGAGTATTCTATGAGGCCGTGGTATCACTTCGGAAGAGCCGGCCGTATTAGTGTGTCAGCATATGCTTCAGCACGGCTCTCACACGGGTGCGGCAATATTAAGACACTCGGCCGGACACTGTAAAGCCCTTCCAAAGACCGAATAAATTTTAAATTCAATTATAACTGTCCGGACTGGTATTCGAACCCGGTACCTGTCGCATCATCGTAGATTTTTTAAACTACTTGGTTAGGAGGCTAAATTTTTTTTCTATTTTTTAAATTGTGTATTGTTTTTTTTAATAATGATATAGTTACGTTAATTGTGTCATCTCAGTGTATGCTCAGTCCTCATATAAAAACAACAACAAAAAATTGTCTTAATTAACGCAAAACTTCCGTCATTTTAGAAAATGGTGCAGTTTGTTTCCGTTTCTTCTTCGCTTTGGACGCGGCGTAAAATTAATTATAAGTAATTTTTTTGACGCCAGCAATTGTTCTTTTTAGTTGCCTCGTCTGGTTGGTATTGTCTAGCAGCTGTGTGGATAGAGGATTGGGGTGTACAGTCAGGCATTGAGTGTAATAATGCTCTTTATAATTTCGGCATCTATAGTTGGCACGTTCAGATGCCCGTGGAACTTCTCGTTTCTGGTAAACCAAGGTGTATTAGCAATTGTCTGTAGAATATTGTTTCGACTTCTTTGTATGCAAAATTTTCATTCAACACGAGTAAATAAAGGTTGATATTGTAACGCAATACAACTGGTGTTCTAGTTCGCAATATATTGGAAATCTGATACAAGTAGTCATTCTAATACATGAGGTAAACGAGTTGAATTTAATCGCACCATTGCAAATTCATCGTTTAAAATAGTAAATATATGTTTAATTTATACTTATACGAATACACAAGGTGAAGAGGCATTTGTACTGTTTCGCTGAGTGAGTGAGGATATCGGAGGCCCTTAAAAATGCCGCTTGAGTGGCAGAAAAAGCCGGCAACACAACCAATGCGCGGATTGGCGTAGTTGTCGATGGGCAGCGGTGTTCTCCTACCATATAGGAGATTTACCTGCTCCGTTTTAAACGACATTTAAAGCTTGCATTATGGGGATGCTTGTAATGACAGCGTGGGAGAGCCATGCTGAAGCATATGCTATACGCTAATTGGGCTCGTCGGAAATGATAGCACGGGATTACAGAATAGCAGCGTGAAACAGCACACTTGGTGCTGTTTCGCCGAGTGATTGAGGATGTGTTGCCGGATTTTACGCCGCTTGATTCTGTATCATTTTGAAGGCCTCCGGAGTCCGAAGACTCACCTATTCAATGAACTAAAAAACAGCGTAACGTGCTGGCCAAATTACTACGTCAACACATGCCTCAGCGCCCGACCACTATCCAGCCCTTCCAAAGACTGCACAAATTATAAATTAAATTATAACTTTGTGTTATTTGGACCAAGGATCAAAACCTCTTGCTTCGTGGTAGGCTTCTAGGACCACTAAGGTACATTCAAAATGTATTGAACGCAGTGACTCGTAGAAACTAGAATCTCCTAATGTGCAGACATCCGATTGTAGCTGCTTCGCTCGTGTGCCGTGTGACCTACAAACCGCACCTGTGTCCCTCCCTGCTCCGTCGCTTACAATTTTCATTACGCGATCGTTTTTAGCGCCAGATTGGTTGCTTTTGCTTCGTTTAACTTGTCAGTACACGGTTCGATGCCTCGGGAAGTTAGCGATAACTCGATTGGCTTTAGTACAACAAAAAGTTACAAGGGGGGATTGATTTGTCGTTGGTTCTGTTACATATCACTAAGTCAGATTTCAAGTAAAAGAAACCAAAAATGGGGCTTTTTTATTATATAGCTACCAGATAATTGGGACAGTCGCGCTCTGATGTTAAGACCGTCGTCTTATCACCGACAAGCGGCCGACAACCGTCTTATTCTAGGTAACCCTTCTGCCCCTTTGTCTCCCTGTTTCCCTAAAAAAAACCCACCTCCACCAGATCCCAAAATGTTAATACCTACGTGTTTTATAAAAAACACAATATAGATTGTCCTTCATTGGCTTAGTGGAGATGTTAGTCCTCTTGAGAAGCGTTAAAAGCCCTATGGACTTAAGTATGACTAAACCACGGTCTGCGGCGCGGTTGTCCATGGGAGGTCATCACTTACCATCATGGATGGATGGATTTTGTCGTTAATTGTCCACTTGTCCGCCATATTCTTAAAATATATCGACTCCATCTATTATAATGCTGAAGAGTTTCCGAATTGATTAATTTATTTCAGTACTATTTCACGAAATTATTTCAGTGTTTCATAGTCCACTTATCGAGGATCCTTTAGGCTATATAATATTTTCAAAAAGGAATCCTTACTAAAAATCCAACAGTGTAACGCAATGTGTACAAAAAAACCCGAAAAAATATTTACATCGCGTGCACTGCGAAAAATATAATTGATTATAGACCAAAACAATGTATTAAAACTTTGCGGAACATATAATTATGTAAATTATATTTAAAAAAAACGCCATCCAAAGTTTAATTTAAATAATTTTAAAAGAAGAAATAAAGTAGAAAGAAGGATGTTTGTGTGTGTTAATATTATCATTTCTGGTGTTTAAAGATCCGTGCGAGGCCGGGGTGAGCTACTAGTTAAAAATATCCCTACATGAATAAAAGTGAATGTCACTGACGTACTGTTTTTGCCTGAATAAAACGACGCGCGACGTTACATTGTTGTTGCACGTTACGTAAAGCGGGCACAAAAACAATCAACACGATTGCTATAAAAAATGTTCCGCTTTCTCTCCACTCCGTTTATATGTAATTGAGCATACTTTCAATGACACGCTTACACCGCTTGCACTGAACATCCTTTTAAGCTCTGACTAATGTATGTGCGCAAGAATCTTCATGAATTCAAATTAAATTCCACCCGTGGCAGAGCCATGCTGAAGCATATGCGGACGCACTAAATGGGCCGGCTTGTCCGAAGTGATACCACGGGCTCACGTAACACCAACAAATAAAAAAATACTTGTACTGTGCTTCAGTGAGTGAGGATATCGGAGGCAGTTGAATTTACACCCCTCAAGCGGCGTAAAAAGTTAGCAACACAACCTAAGCTTCTCTTACCATAAAGGCAGGACCAGCTGGCTCCGTTTTCTGCTATATACTAAAAAATAGCTATTGTGTTTAAGAGTGCAGGTTGAACCAATTGGTATAATAAAAAAAAAATCAATGGGCGGAGACACGATATTGATAAAAAAAGGTATTCTGGTGACTTTTATATATTCAGACATGTAAGACACTGTTAAGACACTCGCTCGGCCACTATCAAGCTCTTCCAAAGACCGAAGAAATCATAAATTTTGTTCAGATCGTGGTTGAACCTGGTACTCTTGACTTCATGTGGTATCTTACAAGATCGTTCGTAATAATTAATTTACTAAAGTTATTCCTATATTAAAGCAAGTCTCGTAGAATTTTCTTTACAGTATTTTTTAATGGAGAATCTTTTTAAAGGATTATAACAGTGTCTTAGTAATATGAGAACTACAATGTATTATAGAAAGGAATGCACGCGGCTTGGTTAGGTTCATTGGCCGTAAGGTACCTAATATAGATTTTATTATATGTGATAATATCTATGGCTCTAGCGACATTGTTTTTGTTAATATAGGTCTTTTTAATATGAAAACAGGGAGGCAAATGAGCAGGAGGCTCAGCTAGGATAAGCGGTCTTCCACCCATGAACACACCCAGGTTCGCGGGAGCTTTGAAGGGAATTTGTTTCTATGAAAAAGCTACTAAAAATCAGTCGATGCCTTTCCATCGCCTTTTATCTAAATATTTGATTGGATTTTTTTGTTACACAATATTATAAACAATTATTAATAATATAATAAATTAAATAATAATATAAACAATAATGCTTTACCACTAGGCCATATTCTTTATACACATATTAAAGTAGAAAACACGTATTGAAACACGCAGAATACAAAATGAATTAACCCAAATGTTGAGTGATAATTAATTTTCTAGTATTAATTTGGTGGGTAGTTACCGAATTGATTGATAGCCAACAAGCTAGGATCATTAAAAGTGCCTAATGGGCTAATATTGGGTTAAATATGATATCTTTTAAAATATGAGTACCTTTAGCGGAATACGCGACTGGTGGGACCAGTTGATGGGTTAATTCATTCAGTTCATGTCATGGTACATTGAAAAATATCTCACGAACGGTACGTCGTACGAAAAAAAATGTTTTTGTAGAGACAAAAGTTGTATGCTCTACAACTTTTGTCTTATCTATTTTCACAATAAAACCTATAGTTTTTGAGAAAAATTCCATATTTCTTTCGTTTGATCTCGGATAGAATTTTATGCAAACGTAGGAGCGTAGGGAGGTTTTCGCATTTTATTTACAATGTCGATACATGGCTAAGTTATGCTTATTGAATGGATTAATTTAAGATTCAAAATGCAAAAACTGAAATCAACCGCGTCCGAAATACGATCCAAGTTTATGAAATCTAAATTAAGCCTTCACTGATGGGTTTTTGATTGGACTTCCGCATAAGTGTCCGTTGCTCTCGCTAGCCGCATCTTGCTTAGGTGATTATGTAGCGTTATTTGTCGCGAAAACAATTCGCTGACTGAAATTGTTCATCTCCGATTATTGTCTTTTTTATGTTATAACGGGCAACGGAGCACGCGGGCTATGGAAATATATCCCTGACGCCCTGACAATTGCGATATACGCGGTCGGTTGTGTTGCATCCTTTTAACACCGATTGTGTGCGTGAATAGTTTGTAATTTTTTTATAAGACGTTCATACGTGGCTATATGGTCTAATAGTATATTACCATGGCCTCGCACGGATTTTTAAAGATCAGATATGATTATATTATCCCAACACAAATATCCTACAATGGATTAAACATCATAAATGGATTATCCATCACTGCAATAATTATTCAAAACGGACCAGTGGTTTCTGAGATTCGTCAAACAAACTCTTCAGTTTTATAGTATTAGTACAGACGTGAGGCAAACGTCTTTGATTTTGATTTGTGTAATTTGTAACGCATACATCGATATCTAGGGGTTTTCCAAACCAATACGTTTTGGGGACCTTCAGGAAAAGAGCCTACATATTCTTTAAGGGACGGCAACGCACCGCAGCTCTGCAAGGCCTAGGGGTATCTATGAGCGCAGGACCGCTTACCCTAGTGTAAGCGGTCCTTTGCCACCGTTTCCATAAAAAAAAAACATTGCCAGTGGTTTAGATATTGCTATAACTTTTATAGGTAAAAAGGCCAGTACCAAATGAAATAGCGTAATTTTTTTAAATTCTATAGTGGACGACGCAACAGTTGGGTCTCGAGAACGCAGCCGCCCATGGACAACTGACACGGTAGATCTATTAAACCATTTAGCTACGAGGCTCTCAAACGAATGGATAGTAATGGAATGACGACACTCGGTAAGACATAAACATCGTCAATTTACCCTCCGATGCTATATTAACTCGTCTAGCATGGCGACTAGCGAGGGCCGCCTCAAATGCCTCTCCTAATGTCGGCTGACGTAACCCGCCCTTTGTTGCCATGCTCGCATCGGACTAGCACGGGAAGGGCGTGATTTCAATTTGAGAATTGTAACTATCATTTTTCTATTTGATAGCGTTATCTCTTGACGGTTTTTTGAGATTTATGTGGTAGATTAAAAATTGAAATCGACTAAAAGTCTAGTGTGAAAAAATCCAGTGTAAGTAGCTAACTGGTCTTAGCCTTGTAGCGAGTGATCTTAGTCTTGTATCTAATACTTGGTCTTAGTTTTGTAGCCAAGTGGTTTTATAAGCCTACTACGAAGCGAGAGGTATCGGGTTCGATTCCTGGTCCAAATAGATGTGTATTATTTATTCGATATTTTGAAGGTCCGACCACGGTCTTGACGCGTCGCGCTTATTGGGCCGGCTCTTCCGGAGTGATACCATGCGCGTCGCGCACACAGAATACTTGCGTGAAATAATTGTACTGAGTTTCGCTGAGTTAGCGAGTGGAGTTAAAAGTCGTGTGCGCGACGCGCGTGGCAACACTCCGCACGATCCAGTTCAATTAGGCTGCTTATCTCTGATTATCTCTTACTATAGAGGAGACCCAGCCACTATGTCATGAAGATGATTATTATCTTTTGATTCTATTATTATAAATTTATTTATCACGAAGGGCGCGGGCAAACGCTGGACTCCGATCGCTCAAGATCGTAATAGGTGGGCGTCTTTGGGGGAGGCCTGTGTCCAGCAGTGGACTTGACAGGCTGATGATGACGACTATAGATTTTATTGAACAACTCGCTTAGACTTTGACAGCTGCTAAGATTGTTTCTATTGATATTCCTTTTGTTGTTGAGTTGCAGGCCTCGTCTTTGAATCTTGTGTAATATCAGACATGAAAAGAATCCAGATTAGGCGACTTTCATTCGGTATTAATTGCAGATATGTGTCACGAAGTAATTTTGTATGGAAATTACATAAGATGCTATGTGACTACGAAACGAAATATTATTTGCATACAAATAACTAACGCCATCGTCCATCTTGCGTTTAATTTATTAGCTGTATGTACTCATTGGCGTTGCGTAGAGATGTTGGTTCGTTCGATACCTTCTATTGCATTCATCACGGGGAATGTTTTAGGAAGCTGTTTAAATTAATACCTGCTGCTGAATTTCATTAGCGAACGTCGAGGCAGAATACAAAGTTTTATGTGTTTCACCTTGATAAGGAATCTTGTACCGCGCACCACGACTCTGTGGAATTAGGTTCCTGCAGAGGTATTTCCAAACCATTACGGCTTGCGGACTTTCGAAAAAGCGCGTAATTATTCTTAAAAGCACGGCAATACAACCGCGCTTTTGGGATTAGCGGTAGATACCCATAGATATGGGCGGAAGACAGCTTACATACCCTAGGTGAGCCTCCTGCTTGTTTCTCGCCCGGTTTTCATATAAAAATAATTATTTATTTTCTGAGTTTTGAGCGAGTATTTGAATACAATTTTCATCTTGTAATTAAGATTTAAGAATTAACTAAGAAAATTTCAGATTTCAAACGAATTCTGTCTTATAACTTTATTCAGTCTTGTGATATCTCTGTTTTGATACCTGACAAGTTTACGAAATGTGGCATCTTTTTTGAAATTAAGTTCTGGGTGTGAAAAGAACTTGAATTTGTTTCTTTGAAAATAAAGTTTTTTTTTTATTGAGTGACACCTCTCGATGTATACAAATTGTGAATTAAATGAAGTATTTGATTTTAGATAAGTTTTATCACTCTTTACCGCCATGACATTCCATATTCAACGAGATTGCGTAAATTCGAAGTGCATTAAAGTGATATTTGGCAGTAAGTACAAATCAATCAAAACAATGCCGAATTGTATTTTGTGCTGAATAGACTGAATATTTGACGTCCATTTTTCCTTACTCCCAATTACGCAATAAGATGACCGCGTTTATTTCAATGTGTTAATATTGTGTATCATTGTTGTCTATCAGCGATTGTTTGGAAACCTAATAGCTGGTAATTAAGCCGGTTTGTTCATTTCCTATAGAAAATGCTGAGCTGTGACGTCACTTGCGGCTTTGATGTGATAATTTCGTATCGGACAAAGGCTTTCTATGTAGCCCAACCTTGACTGGGTTGTGGTATACAATACGTTCGTTTACACGTTTGCGAGTCTACAGTATCACAACTAGCTCCGTTGTTGGATGCGCTGCCGGCCTTTTAGGGATAGGTATGCTCTTTACGCTTGATACGAAAGCTTGAAAGGTTTATTAGTGAGCTATGTTATATAAAGATATATGTATATAATGTTTAAGTTTAAATACGAATATAGAACGGTATATTTATACGGTTGCGAGTGCGTTTGTGTGTTTTGGATAGGCCTTGGATAGGCTTCAGGATCTGCGATAAATTCTGCAAGCTCAGTCAAGCTATAATTCTCAGTGTGTACGGTACTGGTACTGTGTGTCGGTGTGTGGGTGCGGATATCGGAGGCTCTTAAAATTGTGTCCCTTAAGTGGCCTAAAAAGCCAGCAACACAACGAAAACGGGAACGCGCTGCGCAGTTTCCCATGGGTGTCCACGTCAGTTTCACTTATTTTTTAGGAGAACAATTTGATCTATTATTCCTATTACCAATAAAAAAGACATTAGGCAAAATTTATCCTCGAGCGTTGCGAAATAAAATTGCTAACCTATTTGGTTCTTTGAAGTGAAACAAACCGTTTATAAATAATATTTGCCAGCGCATATTTACCGTTCAGTATTTGCATAGAAACATACAGAAACACACATTGCAAGGACTTGTCATTCGCACAGTGTAATCTTAAATATGAATATTTATGTGAAATCTATTTTCTTAATTTAATCGCTCGAGCATCGTCAGTCGCCACCAGTGTCCCCGATTAATCAGTCACGCGCGTATTACTGTGACGGCGCGTCACACCCACCGAACGCAAACCACCCGCTAACCTCCGGTGACGTCACAGCCACACCCTTACAGCCCGTGTTTCTATGTGCACGGAATTCTCGCTGTATTTATATACTGTTCTGATAGTATTGCTTAATAGAGTACCAAACGAACTCGTATATCTCTACCGGGGCTTCGGTAACTTATTTATACTACGACGGCCTATAGAATTGGTATTTTTCTTGTCACGACCCGCCATAATCAAACCTACTGTACTGAAAAAAACAGAACCTAGAATATATTTAATAATGGTTTTAATATTTAGCAGAAAAATCGAAAAGATCAGTCGTCGGATATGCAAACTGAGCCGAAGAATAGACTTTTAAAAGATAAGTTTATTTGCGAACGCTGCCTCAACGATGAGAGATATATGATTCGAATTGTATAAAAAATGTATATAAAGTCAGTATTTGTCTAGCAAAACAACTTTTGCAGGCTATAAACTCTGATTAAATCTTAGGCCGAACATAAAGAGTAATCTACGGAAATACGTTCTCTAAACTGCACTAGTATATTTTTATGGTATAGTATAGCGGGCAATTGAGCAGGCGGGTTTCCTTTCAGTGATCACCGCAGCCCATTGTCAACCGCGCCTCGATCTGCGTTTTAACGTCGCTTAAGCAGTATAATTTCAAGGGCCTTCGAAATGCTCATTCACTCAGCGAAACACAGTACTAGTATTATTTCAGGCTGGTATCTTTTGAGCTCATGGTTTTATCGTTTTAAGGCCGGCCAAGCACCCGTGGCTCCGTAAGGGCCGAGGGTGTCCATGAACGGAGGATCGCTTACCGTAGGTCAGCCTCCTGCTCGTTTGCCACCGTTTCTATAAAAAAAAAAACGCCCGACGAGCCGGCGCAATTATTACTTGTTTCACATTCTTGTATTTTTAAGTTGATACTGGATATTTATTCATGAATATGTCCTTCCACTGCAACTAGTCGTGTCTCTGTATCTAATTGATCCAGTTTCAGGCGTAAAGATGACTTCATTACTCGTTGAAATAGATGTGTACCTATATTGTCAATTGTCTATATTGAAACGGTGAAAATCAAGCACGAGGCTCACATGGGAAAAGCGACTTTGAAGCATCACAGCTACTAGTTGGGCTTAATTATTTAAAATTATATTAGAATCTCGATAGTCGAAAACCAACGAATATCGAAAAAACTTGTTAACTTCCCTTCAAAAACCAAAACCTTCAAAACGCAACCCATGGATTTTGTTGTGTTGTGGCTTTTTAAGCCGCTTGAGGGGTATGCTCTCACTCAGCGAAACACAGTACAAATATTTCATGCTGGTGTTATCTGAGTCCGTGGTAGCACTTTGGACGAGACGGTCCAATTAATGCGTTAGCATGACTCTTCCACGGGTAAACAGTTCTATGTCCGCCTTCGCCGGAAACGATGGTGAGGACCCGTCTTCACTCGCATCGATGAGGCACCGTTCACGACTCTCCAGAGACGGCCCAAGCCGAAGTTCGTATCTCACAGGAGACACCCTTGCGCTAGTCGCGGCAAAATTTAAAAATATCTGCGAGACCCACCCCCACGTTGAGCTATAAAGACGGCTCTAGCCAACAGTGAGTAGCCATTTCTTAAAAAAAAATCCCACGTGTAAAATGACAATAACACCAATCATAAAAAAATACATAAAGTAATTACTTATTCAGTACCGTGGTAAGTGTAAGACTCGGTGAAATTGGTTTGTACGCCACAAGACCTTAATCGAATATAGGCTGACGTCGCCTCGTCCCGCATACAATTAATTGTTTTCTCAGCTGTGACTCATACTGTGGATAATACTCGAAGGAAATTCATTGCTTTATCGTATTGTTATTGGAAAAGTGGATGTGTAATACACACGTGTTTGCATATATCGAATATTGCGCATTTTTGGTACTTTGGTAGCGCTGAAAACCGATACTAATAATTGAAAATTTAAATGATAGAAGACTCCATGTGTATCATTTAAAGAGACAATAATCGCATTGAATATTTTACGCCTTTAGAGCAAAGCGAGGTTGGGAATCGCTGCCTTAGACAATGCTATTGGTTGAGAAAAAAATCGATTCGAATCATCTAGAGCAAAAGCAAGAGCAATAATAAGACTTTTAATGTCATATTTTTGTATTTTAAGCGAAAATTGAAATATGTTGATTTATAATAAATAAAAAAATACTAAACTACTTAATTGAAAATCGGTATGAATATAAATAGAGTATCTTCGCCAATTTAATAATTTAATTATTTTGTATGTTATTTTTTTTTAGTTCTATAGCATTAATGTCATCGATTTCAAAATAAAACAATCTCTCTATTGTGTTAATTGATTTACTAAATTCGGAATATAACGAAGTACGATTGGTAGGTCAGAGAAGAAAATATAGAATTTTACGCTGAAAACCTTCTTTTTAAAGATTATTTTCTTGTAGAACGGAATTATACGCGTAGGAATGATCGTTGAGTGAATTTTCTTTAATTGCTCTTAAAACTAAATGCCTTTATTTCGTTCCAGGAAGGGCCACACTCGACCCTCCCAGACGACGAGTTCTACGATGCGGTGGAGACTGGGTTTGACAAAATGGAGGAGGAGAGATGCGCCCGGGTGTCTTCCCCTACGGAGGTCACCAGGGATGAGGTGGAACTACCGCCGCCGGCCATCGACAACAGGCTGACGGTGCACCCGCTTTGGCCAGAGGTGATTTGCACTACCTACCCCTTATTATTTATTTTTATATCACATTAATACCAAATATTCATTACAACACTTATGATATGCATTTATCTGTTCTAGTTCCCTATGGCCCCATATGATTTTTTAGTTATACTATCAATTTCACTACAATTTATTATTTTAAGTAGAATAATGGTATTTTTAAAGTAACTTTTCTAAGTATTCAAAGATTTTTAAGTCCTCGTGTCGCGGTGTTGGTTTGCCAAACATCCCCGAAACGTCTTGACCGCTATTTACGACATTCTGTGTGCGTATAGAATCAGTCGGCATTTATTTTTCATACCCCTAAGAAATGAGGATAGTTCATAGCAATACTTTTTAACATGTGGCTTTAATTAATATAAAATCACAAATTTTCACCTCTCCGGCATGATTCCTTATTTTTTTAATAGCGAGAGTAAGAGTTTTATGGTATAGCGCACGGAGTAGGTAGGTGGGTCTTCTGTATGGCATGGTAGACATCCGTGTCACATTTTTTCTAAGCTTAGCTAATTCGGGCGATCGCAAGACCCGAAAAGCTATCCGAATTAGCTATCGACTCTCTGTAAATATAATTTTGTTTCCGTTAACCGGTTAACACACGTTTTATATAAACAGTTATATTTTTAGGTCGGCAACGTACCCGCGGCAAGGGGTGTTCACGGGCGGATGACCGCTTACTCTAGATGAGCCTCCTGCTCGTTTCGCACTATTGTTATTAAAAAAACAAATTAATTTTATTGTACATATGTATAGTCGGTCGTTGGCTGCGGCTCGCGTATAATTTTTGGGTTTGATCTCCTGAGAAATTAAATTCACTATAGCAATTACTGACGCAGATGTAGGATTTTGTCGTGTTGTATTCAATTTAAGTTTTTATACAAACAATACTAACTATATTATAAGATTGTATTTATTGTTAAAGATATTAATTAATACGTTTAGAGAGCCTCTTAGCTGAGTAGTATAAGACTTATAAGAACCTCCGATATCCTCACTCACGTAGCGAAAGACAGTACAAGTACTGTTTCACGCTGGATTTGTGTGATCCCGTGGTATAATATCGGACGAGCCGATCCCATTAGTCCCGAGACCTTCTAAAGAATTAAGAAAAAAAAGAGAAATTAAGAGAAAGAAAGCCTTTTCAGAGAAATTATTAGGACACCGAACAATTATTGTTCGGACCAGGGATCGAACCCAACATCTTTCGCTCCGTGGTAGGCTTCCATGACAACTTAGCGGAGCATGTAAGAAAAGCATTAAAAAATCAAATGGAAATATTCCATTTAAAATGACTTAGCTGGTTTATTTGGAATTGAAAGTAATTCTATTATAATAACCTCACGGAGAGACCTTAGACCTTTGCAACTTGTACGGCATCGCAATTAAGTGATTTCAAAGCTGTTTAGGTTTCAAAGGTTAAGTAAATTACCTTTTTTTCTTACTAGTTAATTAGTAATTTGCCGTGTTTTTTAGAATTATTCACCTTTTTAAATCAAATTTAAACCAAAAGTCATTTATTTAATAATCACTTGATAATTGTCATTGTCTTTATACAACAGCTGTTGACTTCAACGAGCTAGTGCACAAGAAGCGGCAACAAACTGCAAAATCTAATATATAACTTTTCCATGTCACAATGTTAGTTACGGTACTCCTCCGAAACGGCTTTACCGATTTTTACCAAATTTATTATGAATATTAAGTAGATCTGAGAATCAGCCCTACCCATAGCAGCTCGATTTTCATACCCCTAAGCAATAAGGGTTGTTCACCCTTAATTTTTCTAAATTTTTGTAAGAAATTTTTGTTTTTATTTTTTTATAATGTGGCATTAAAAATACATATGATTCTAAATTTTCACCCTTTTACTATCAACCTTTACATATTTGTGAATAGGGCTATTACTAATAATATAATAATAGGTCGCAAAGCAACCGGTTTGCCGGGGTCAGCTAGTCATTTATAAAATAATTAAATCTTATTCGTATTGAAAAATAAATTCTTTTAAGTATTATGTTTAAGCGTCACTGTCTGTATATTATAGATTAGTATCTCGCAAATGGGTGGATCGTTTTTGATGCAGTTTACAATGTACGTATTCGTTTGACGTATTATTTTGATTATTATACAGCGAAGTAAATTGTTGGCGAATTACTAAAGTAACTGATGCGGTTCCAACAGATCGATAGGATATCAACGGAGCAGATCCAGGCCGCGTTCGAAGGTGTCGGCGGCGGGATCGGTTGGCAGCTCTTCGCCGAGGAGGGAGACATGAGGATGTATCGCAGGTGAGGTTACTACCACATTTGAGCTATTCAAATGGGATCACTACACAGCGCTGTCTTTTCGTCTGATATACTAAAGTTGGTCCATTGATGGCGTGTTTAAAGTAGGACATTGCCAAAAGAAATTACGCGCGTTTCTTACGGAAAGGAGAGAACGTCGGTTAAAACGCTCCCTAATTTATTTTTCTAGTGATATTTCAACAAGTGAGTCTCTTAGTGGAAAATTTGTGTGTATGTGATACCAATTTCGTTGCATTATAACTATACAATGATTTCCATACAAATTCTCAGTATTGGTGAATAGTGAGAGAAATACGGTGGATTTTGATAAATTCGTTTGACAGGGAAATGGAGGTGGACGGCATGGTGATGGATCCGCTGAAGGCTATTCACAAGGTGCGCGGGGTCTCTGCGCGTGAAATGTGTCACTACTTCTTCAATCCCAGATACCGTTACGAGTGGGAGAGTGAGTTGAATCTCTTTTTCACTTCAAAATATTTTTTTATATAAAAACGGTGCATAACACACTAGAAGACTCACCAAGGAGAAGAGTTTATCCGCCTATGGTTACACTTAGCTCACTAAACAGAAATAAGCTTATAAATATAATAAAATTTTATTTTAAAACACTTTTGTACAGTTTGTTAAACTCAAATATCCAAGGTTGCCTGGAGCCTGCAGATTTTGTTATACAGTTGTCGAGTCAACTACAGACACCAGATCTCTCAAAGATGTTGTCACGTTTGAGAAATTTGTTTGTTCTTTATTTTAAGGACAAATTGTACCTTTGTGAAAGAAAATTAATCCTTTTATTTTTTATTAATTACTAGATTAACTGGACATAATAGCCGTCACAATAAAAACAATTATCACTACACTTTTTGAACCGGATGTTTGACTAAGTTAGCGAGGTAAACATTAGAGAGAGAGGGAAAAAGCTTTAAGAGAGCTCCCGTCTGTACTAAGCTCAAAAACTGTATGACAAAATCTCCAGGCTCCCATGTCCCAACCATGGGTGGAATTTGGAATGAGGTAATGCAAAACTATATTTGTAATTTCTGACTACCGAACTTCAACATGTGTTTTTCGTTGTGAATGCCACGTTTATTTTTTAATTTTTCGGTTGATGTCCGTTCGCAGCTACCCTCGAGACGATGAACATAGTCGAAGACGTATCCAACGACACGCTGGTCTTCCACCAGACGTTCAAGCGCATCTGGCCGGCGTCGCAACGGGACGCACTGTTCTGGTCGCACGTGCGTGCGGCGCCGCACAATACCTACGCGGTCACCAACCACTCTACCACACATCCAGATTACCCGGTTAGTTTGAAAAAAATAAGTAAAAATATTTATTCTAAATATTGTGCATTATGAGTTACGCAACTATGTACATGAAAAAGTTAAGAAACTACATATATAAATGTACCTAAAGCGGTGATTCGGTCTCCTATGTGGTTATTACTGCCATCTCTGGGCGGAAGCTCCTAAATGTCCGCTTCTTCCCGTAGACAGCATACAGTGTCGCGCGGCTCGAATCGTCGACTAACAAATTTTTTTCTGTGCCCTTTGAAGTTACGTAGAGATGTTGGTTCCCTCAACATCTTCTATCCCATTTATCACGGGGATTTTTTTGACGAGATGTTTGAATTACTATCTGCAGCTGAATTTCATCATCGACCGTTGTCGTTCTGCAACTGAGGGGCACTTTTGTTGTGTTGCGCTGAAATAGTGACGGTATCGTTAACGGAGGCCCTTAAACATGTTGTTTAAGCTGCGTAAAAAGCTGGCCATACAACCAATGCGCGGACTGTGGCGCGGTTGTCCAGGTGTGGTGGTGTTCCATAATATAGGAAACCCACCTTCTTCGTTGTCGGATATACTTGAAAATCTATTTAATATAGAAGATGTCCTCTTATTGTTTATTGTGATTATTTCAGTCGAATACGGGAGCCTGTATCCGTTTGCTGGTGACTGTGTGCCTCGCGTGTCGCTCCACCTTCCCTCAGAACGAGACGCCATGCAGAGAAAACATCACCACAAGTATCGCATACTGCAGTACAGGTATATATTGTCTATGGTAGCTTTATTCTTGTCTATGATATCTTCAATATTGTTTATGGTACTGTATTTTATTTTAAATAAGGGGTGAACTATGGCGATATTGTTAATCAAGTAATTTTAAGTAACATTCAATTAAAAGATTTAGTCGTTCATCAAAAGTCTAATTATTTAATAAGATTAATTATCGCCAGTCAACAATACTCTAATTATTGTCTATATATGAGAAGCTAAATATTATAATAAGTTAGAACCAACGATGTATACGAATATAGGATCCCAAAAATGCGATTGAGCATAACATCGTATTAATTATGAAAGAATGTGGCACAGTCACTGACCGCTGATTGCGTGAGCAATTAAAATTGTATTGTAAATTCAGCTTATTGTTTGTTGAGTTTTTGTTTCCTAAGATTATTTATTTAATATCAATTTGATGAGTGATTTTACTAAACTCTTTAGAGCCCATAAATTGGTGTTAAGTTTATTTTTGGTTAATAGAGCTTTTGACGACATCACATTTCATGTTTATTGATAGATCTTGTATGGTTTTGGTCATTTGTTGAAGATCCGTATAGAACTTTAATCAAACGATGCTTATTAATTACTACCTGATCCGGCAAATGAAGCCTTATAAATAGTAATTTTTAACGCGGAGTTTTTATGGCCATTATCAAGCAATATGACTTTTTTTTACAAAACTTAATCATATATTTCTAATCGTTAAGACACGAGAGTTTGTAAGAAACATTATAGTTCTTTTTTACTTGCAAATCCGATTACCACGAATGCCTTTTCATTTTTCAGATTAATCTATGTTATTCATAGATAAAGTAGCTTTTGATGGATGAAAGCACTTTCAAGATAGGTTCAGTATATCCAGAGAGTATCCCCTAGAACGTCACAAACATATTAGTATAGATTTTATGTATTCTTTATATTATAAGTACACATATCATTCATGTTCAACCGTACTTGTTAATGGTATACATGACAACGGAGCAGACGGTAAGAGAACACCACCGCCCATAAATAGCCGCACCACAATCCGCGCATTGGTTGTGTTGCCGGCATTGTTTTGGAGGGCCTCCGATATCCTCCCTTACTCAGCGACCGTTTATAAGTACCGTTTCAAATACAACTACCATTTCACGCTGCGTATTCTGCGAGCCCGTGGACGAGCCGAATTACTGTTAGTATATGCTTCAGCATGGCTCTCCCACGGATTCCTTGAAAGGAATAAACTAAAGGAATATACAATTATTTTAATTTTAACTCTGTTATATTCTTTTGTCTTTTTTCCGATAGTTTCTGTTTGTCTTTTCCAGTGAATCCCGGTGGTTGGGCGCCGGCGGGAGCGTTGCGCGCGATCTACAAACGCGAATATCCGAAATTCCTGAAGCGATTCACCAACTACGTGGTCGAGCAGTGCAGGGATAAACCGCTGGCCATCTAAGCGTATATTCGGAGGTATATTATGAATCAGAGACAATGGAACTCTTGTTTATGGTTCGGGTACATAAACAATGAGCCCATTGGTTTATTCTTAACATGATGTACATGGCATGGAGAACGACGCAAAACGTTTTTATATATTACACGGTAAAGCAGGGCATACATGAGCTGAAAACAATCCAAAAAAAGATTAATCGTAAATTGTCTATGATTTTTGAGTTGTGAGAGAGCGTTCAACTATTACTTCACGCTATTTGGGGGAAAGTCTCGTAATGCGTTACGCAGCGTTACAGTGGTGGGTTTATTACAACGGGTGGCGTTAATAGCGTTTCTTCTTTTATAATTGGGAATTTAAATTCAGCTTTGGGGTAAATAGTCACATAGCAATATGTTACGCGTTACTTGGAAATAGCGGGAGAGTCAAAAGTCTTTAAATATTGCGGTACGTAACGCTTGATCACTCCTAAATATATATTAATCTTGCGTGGAATATAAACTTTATTGATCGTTGTTTAAAGTTAATCAATCTCTCAAATACCAATACAAACATTGGCATTGATTAATTTAAACACGGTTTATTGGTAAGATTATAAGACGCAGAGGCCTTAAAATGTTCCGAAATGGGAGTTGTTT
>DWCF01000604.1:0-42118 GCA_018230265.1 Delias oraia | reverse complement strand
GACGCCCACCCGCTGCGATCTTGAGCGATCTGGATCCAGCGGTTGCCCGCGACCTTCGTTAGATCGTCTTTCCATCGACCTGAACACATATCATCGTATAATGGTAAGAAGTCATAACCGTGCTGCAATCCACGTTTAGGTTACCGGCTTTTTACGCCACTCAAGCGATATAGCGCTAAGAACTTGGCGTTTATCCAATGATTATCAAGTATGTTTTCATATTAATAAATTATGGTCTAACACATTACTTCATACACATTATAAAGTTAATTAGATAAGTTTGACGTTTCAATTTCTTATAATGCAGTTAATTCTATAATTTCGTAGACTCTGTGGACTTTGTAAAATGGCAACAGACAAGTTTGACAGGCACTTAGTGGCAACTTTGCTCGGAGCATATCACCAAAGTTCACGAGAACTCTATAATCCTTCATAAGATTATATTGAGTGACATACATATGAGCTTAATTGGTGTTAAAATTATCTAATATGTTAATAATTAAATAATAAATAAATTATTTTGCCATATAAATTAGTACAAAGACGGCTTTTTTTAAATAAAATTAATTGAGTATATAATAATACGTTATTCCTCTACCTCTACTTAAATTAAGTTAGTAAATCTTATCTGAATATGAAGGTGACAGACGACCTTATAAAGGTTGTCGGAAAATGCTGGATGCAGTCGCCTCCGACCGGTGTTCATGGAGGTCCAGAGTCTATATCCAGCAGTGGGCGTCTTGCGGCTGAAATGATGATGATAATGAAATATAAAGACACAAGCTAATAAATCAAATCCGAATAAGACCTCTCATTGAGCCATGCTCTCCTGAAGTGATACCACGGGCTCACAGAATACCTAACGTCAAATGGTAGTTGTACTTGAAACGGTGCCCCTACTGTTTTTCGCTAAGTGAGTGAGGGTATTGGAAGCCCTTAAAATACCGCACGTGTCGTAAAAAGCCGGCAACACAACGAATGCGTGAACTGTGGAGCGATGGTAAATAATTACATTTAATATTTAATATAACGTACGTTTTTATCATTCTTTATAGCCATTACGTTATAAGATCGCTCAGCATTCAAAACATGAAAAAATACCAATTTAAAAAGAATAAATTAAAATACTTATTTATTCTTTCATAGTATAAATTGTAACTCCCTTTGAACTTTATTTATATTCTCTGTAGTTCTTGATTCTCTGTAGTTATTTATGTAAATATTTTACTTACATTTGAAAGTTTTTGATCTCTAGTCACAGAAGCCAAAAAATAAAAAGAATACTATCTTCTCTCCTAGAAACTGTTTTGTTTAATTAAAAATGTTAAACTGGTATGTTAGACAAAAACTCGATCGATCGCGGTTAGCAGTTAGTAGAAGTTTAAACCCAATTTAATGTGGAAAGTGGTTCACACCGGAGCATTTGCGAACTTCCCACACAGTACTTGGGCCGTTAAATTTAACTATATCTTAATTGTAAAAACGATAGTTGTTTTAGAAAGTAATAACATTTGCATGGTATAAATATCATAAGATTTTAATTTATAGGATAAAAAAGCTTTTTTTAATGAGTGAATACTTTTTTTTATTTTATAGCGGGTAAGCAAGCGGGATTTTCTATATGGTAAGAGATAATCACCGTCCGTAATCCGCGCTTTGATTATTATGAGCTTTTTAAGTCGATTAAATGGTATAATTTAGAGTGGTGTTCGATATCTCACTCAGAAAAACACAGTACAACGATTGTTTCACGCTGGTATTATGTGAGTGCGTATTATCGTAAATTGGACGATGCGGTCCAAATAGTGCATCATATGCTTTATCATGGCAAACCCATAGGTAAGAAAGTGTTAAATCTTTCGCCCGGTAATTGTCAAGCTTTTCCAAAGACCAAATAAATTATAAACTATTTGTGCGGATCGGGTATAGAATCTGACGCCTCTCGGTTTGTGGTTTATAATACAACTTACCTACGAGATTTAATAGAAGTGTAAATTATTTATTCAAAAATGATCTTCGGGTCATTTAGAGTGGTCAACGTTTTTGTAAACTATGGTGGTACGGTAGGCATGGGTAACGATATTTGTAAATTTGTAATTTAATCGGTCCATGGACGGATTTCAGAAACACCGGGCGAGTATTTAACTTTATTTTACCCATGGGAGAGTCCTATTGAAAGTTATACTAACGCTTGGTTGGAGCCGGCTCGTCCAGAGTGTAAAAAGACAAAATAATATATTAATAAAAATTTAAATAAAAATGAAACAGTATGATAAATATGGCAATTGGTGGCAAAGGAGCAGAAAGCCCACTTAGGGTAAGTAGTCCTCCGCCCAAAGACACCTCTAGCCGGGTGCGTTGCCGACCTCTAAGGAATATGTACGCTCTTTTGGAATGTTTTGAAGATAAACTGTAGCCGTATCATCTAAAATATGATTAAAACAAATGAATGTTAAAACTCAACAAACGTGCAAAATCTCATTTTACATATTAGTATACAAAAATTTAGCGTAACATGAAAGCGACCTTAAACATTATTCAAGTCATACCCATCTACACTTTGTAGCGTGGCTCACAAAGTCTTTTAAATTTGCTTACACACGTGTCATATCAAAGGGATTTTTCTTTTGTTTCGCGTTTTTCGCTCTTCGTAACTCGAGATGACAAAAATAGGGGCTCTCAACTGAATTGAATATACAGTGCGGCTGTTTTATTGCTTTGACGAATTCATTGATAAACAAACGACCTGGAGGTTTTTAAATTCAAATGATGAATTGGATTATCGTAACATATATGCCTCGTGATATGGCTGTGAAATATGTTTGCAATCGCCGTAGTTTAATGGTTTAATAAGTCTACCAGGAAGCGAGGGATATCGGGTACAAATCCAGATATTTATAAATTATAATTTAATTTATTATTTATTCGGTTTCTGAAAGAGTGTAAAGGTGAGTGTCTTATTACTGTCCCACCCGCGGGAGAACCATATGCGTCCGTCACTAATTGGACCAGCTCATCCGAAGAACGGACTCAAAGAATTCTCGGAAAGAAACGTTGCTTCTACTGTGTTTCCCTGAGTGAGTTAGAACAGCGGATGCCCTTATAAATGCCGCTTAAGTGGCGTAAAAAGCCAGCAGCACTACCAATGCGCTAACTTAGATGCGGTTTGTGCATGGGCGGTGGTGTTCTATTACCATATAGGAGACCAACCTGCTCCCTTGTCTAATATATCATAAAACACTGGATGTTTTAAATATAGTCATAGCCATTAGATATACCGAGACATATAGTCCCGACATTTGCAGCCAGACCTCAGCAAAATTCCATATGACATAAGACCACGAAAGTTATTATATATTATTATAGTTTAAATATAATTATCATATCATATATTACTTAGTTATTGAATTTAAATGTTTTCCAAATAAAGTTTCACATATAGCTAAAATAAAGAACGAAGAAAACCAGGATCAAAAGCGTAACACTATGCTTCTGGCGAAATAGTTCAATTTAGTGTTGTGCAATCAAAAAGCGGTCCCAATCACGTATCACTTTGTCACTGTGACCACTCTGAATTATATTGAACGAAGGATCCGAAAGGCCTTTGATACAGATAACGTTTGATGATATTGTGTGGACATTAGGTAATCTCAGGTGGGGCGTGGAGTTTCCGTTCTATTTTTAAATAATACATTTTTGAGGATCTCGAAGCTAAATGGTTATAGCGGACAACGGAGCAGGTGACACCTGGAGAACACCATCGCCCATGTACAACCGTGCTACAGTCCGCGCATTGGTTGTGTTACCGGCTTTTTACGCCGCTTAAGCGCCATATTTAACAGCCTTCGATATCGTCACTCCTCCGCAAAACATAGTACAAGCACCATTTCACGCTGAGTATTCTGTGAGCCCGTGGTATCACTTCGGACGAGCCAGTCCAATTAGTGCGTCAGCATATGCTTCAGCAGGAATCTCTTATGGATGCGACACTATTAAGACACTCGCCCGGCCACTCTCAAGCCCTTGCAGAGACCGAATAAATTATAAATTAAATTATTAAACTTTCTAAAGCGACTTATTGTCCAACAGGTAGATAAGGGCGTGGTAGCCATTAGTATTTCTGACGTCACTAAACGCGTATACAATGTAAATAGGATAAAAATATATAAGATATAAAATATAGGTGGAATGGTTCAGGAGAACTCATGCATTCAATCGGAATCCATTTAGCTGTTAACGGCTGATGGTCAACAAACACTAGGTAAATATAAAGCCTACGTGATTTTGTTCAGCTGAAAAATGCTTTTAGTATTGTCAACGGGAATTCTATGAGAGTTTGTTAAATTATTTTCATTCAGTACTGACAATATATTTTTTTTAGTATAGCAGACAACGGCGCAGATGGATTGCCTATAATATAAGAGTAAGAGAATAAGGGTAAGAGAACACCACTGCCCACGGACAACCGCGCATAGTCCGCGCAATGCTTTTGTTGACGGCTTTTTTACGCCGCTTAAGTACGCACGCTGAGTATTCTGTGAGGTCGTGATGTGACTTCGGACGAGCCGGTCCAACTAGTGTGTCAGGATATGCTTTCCTACGGGTGCGATAATATTAAGACACTCGCTCGGATCCTGACAAACTCTTCCAAAGATTATATTTTATTCAGGGGGTCAAACACTGTACCTATTACTTCACAGTCACCACTTAACTACAAGGTCCGTGCGTCAAAAACTTTCAAACGAATTATTTTGATGTTTAAAACTGATAGATACCATAATATATTAATAAAAAGAGTTTTTTACCAATTTTTTAATGTAAAAAAATATTACACCTTTTTTAGTGAACAATTGACTCTAATCTTGATTGATTGGAAATAATTTTCTCCCAAAGCTATTGTGAATGATATCATAATATTGTCTGTTAGCTATAATACGTAGACGGAAACTGGAATTTAGGTCGGCAGGGACCTCGCTAGATGGCACCACTTTTATGGATCGTAAAAAAAACCCGGTTACATATATTATTCGGACACTTTTATTACTACTAGTATAATCGCTTACGGATATTGCGCGATACATGATTTGCAACTTTAATAAATTATTTACTCATAATATATTATATAAGACTAATTTTCTTACTGATTGTAATTTAAATAAAGTAAAATATAATATAATCATTTAATAATGACTATATAGTATTTATTTAAAAACTATATCATAGAACTCATTTAAAAAAACGTTTAAAGTCAATTATTTAAATTTACAATCATTTCAATAATATTTTCTTGATAGTTTCATCTTTTTTTATTTAAAAAAAACCGGATATTCCATGACGTCTGGTATATTTTATGTTGCTTTACCAGCCAGATATGCTTATCAAAGAAAAATATATCCTTTACATAAATATATATAATTATTATTCTCTTTGTTTTATAGCAGACAACGGAACAGGTGGGTCTCCTATATAGTAAGAGAACACCACTGCCCATGAACAACGGCGCCACAGTCCGCTCATTGGTTGTGTTGCCGGCTTTTTACGCCGCTTAAGCGGCACTTTTTGAAGGCCTCCAATATGCTCACTCACTCTGCGAAACCCAGTACAAGTACCGTTTCATGTTGAGTACTCTGTGAGCCCGTGGTATCACTACGGACGAGGTGTCTCAATTACCTATGAAAATTATGTTTTTGTCACAAAAATTGGAAGGGACACGAGGTCATACTCCCAAATTCACAACGTACCAAATACAATTATAAACCATCAGCAATCAATAGGGCCACTATATCCGAAAAATAGATACACTAAAAACATTACCCCACATTTTTGTAATCGAATAGAATATAGCCTAAATCCTTCACCTGGTTCTAAGCTACCTCCACAAAATTTCATCTAAATCAGTTGAGCTGTTCTTGTGTTATAAATAGTATAACTAACTTTCTTTTAATAGATGACGGCAAAAACTGCAAATTCTACTCATTAATATAAAATTGGTATTAAATGAATCTTCAATTTCGCGAATAAATCTTGCATTAAATGTTTGTTTTATAAATGGAGTTCGTATTTCAAAAGGTTTTTATGGGCACGTAATTTCAGAACAATCGTTGCAGATAGGTGTTGGTCTGCGAAGTTTTTTAAATTTATATAATAAGGAAGAACGAGAAAAGTTTTCTAATAATTTTAACGAGCTATCTATTTGTTTTTCATTTTTTAATGGTAAAGCGGATAACAGAGCAAGTGGTTCTTCTATATGGTAAGAGAATATCGCCGTCCATACTTCAATCGCGCTAAAATTCGTGTATTGGTTATGTTGTCGGCTTTTTAGACTGCTGAAGCGGTAATTTAAATGGCCTCCGATATCCTCATTCACTCTGCGAAACACAGTACAACTACCATTTCATGCTAATCTGCAAGCTTGTGGTATCGCTCGGACCAGCCGGCCAAATTAATGCGTTAGCGGTGAAGCATATTTTCGACATGGCTCTCACACGAGTGAAATTGAAAAAGTGAAATGAAAATTGGTCAATTTTTTCGCAGATTGCGTATCATGGTGATGCGATGGACTTAATCAAAATTGTTTAATAACATTTTACATAAGATACATTAGTGGTATATATAAAAATATGTTTTTAAAGATTTGGTTTTTTTTTTCGAAAATTGTGAAGATAAGTCTTCCGCTCATGGAGATCCCTGATTCGACTGGGTCGCGAGTGCGTTGCTGGCGTGTTAGGGATAGGTACGCTCTTTTTTGAAGATCTCCAATTTATATTGGATTGGAAATACTTCTGCACTTATCTAATTACAGAAAGAGATGGTAGTGGCATAATATGCCTTAAAAAAACGATAAAAATGAGGTGATACAAATGAAACTTTGTATTATGGTCATTCCCCGTGATAAATACGATGGAAGATGCTAATTCAACCAATTTACTAAAAATAATCCATCAGTTTTAAAATATATTTTTTGTAAATCTTTTGAACTAAATAATTCGTCCTTAGAAATGTGTTTTATATACTTTCACAACATAACTGTTCAAAGTTCAGAAAACCCCAGCGAATAAAAGTTATACACAGTTAACCACAGAGTATTTGCGGTAACTTTATTACCTGTGGTGTTTTGTATCGTTTAGCTTAACCTGTGGTTAGACAGAGATTAGCTTAACCGTAGATCTAGCGGTTACGGGACGGTGCCTTGGTTATCAGATGTTTTATCGTTATTGCCAGCTCTGTGGTTTGAGCTTTTAATTCTCTTCTAATTGCATATCGGCATAGAAACCTGGAGGACTTCAGGGCCTAAGTATTTGGGTGCTGCCTTAAATTTATGACTGTTACATATATCTTTACTTGATATATTTTTAGTTGTGGTGTAGGCACAATGGCTTACGATTTATCCGTCCATTTCTCTTTGTAAGTTTTATATGTTAAAGCCAGCTTTATAACTTCATGATATTATCAGATTCATGTTTTTTTTATTATATAGCGGAAAACGGACCAAGTTGGTCTCCTATATGGTAAGAGAACACCGCAGCCCATGCACAACCGTGTAACAGTCCGCGCATTGGTTTTGTTATCGGCTTTTTACGCCACTTAGGCTGCATTTTAGGACATCAGATATCCTCAATCAATCAGCGAAATACAGTAGAAGCAGCCTTCCAAATATAAGTACCGTTTCACGATGAGTTTTCTGTAAGCCCGTGGTATCAATCGAGGCGGCCCATTTAATGTGTCAGCATATGCTTCAGCATGGCTCTCCTACGGAATAAAAATTTAGATCAAGTGTTTGTTTTGTATTTATTAGTTTTATTTATATTAATTATACATTTCTAGTGGTTAAAACGCATTTCATTAAATATTTTCAATTACTTTACGTCTTGATTAAACTTTGAAGTTTTTAGTTCAATCTTAGTTCGTGGAGGGAATTCCTTTCATTTCTTTCTTAAGTATATGATTTCTTGGTCTACAATTTGGTATTTGTTTATAACTTTTTAGCTTTTTCAATGATAGATTTGTAGACATCATTTTAACTTGATTATTTTTGAAGTTCTTGACTCGCAATCTTAAATCTATCTTTTCTTTTTAAAAAAATACAGGTTTTTTCAAAATTTTCTTGTTTATTAATTTTTTTCAATGTATTTATCAATGATAAAGGTACATTTTTAGTGGTACCAACTTTATATTTACACTTCCATTGCGTCTCCATTAAATCAAGTTCTCGTCTAGGAATCTTAGTAAGTTTAACTGTTCCGTCTGTGGTTTGTGTAGAATTTGCCGTTATGCAAATTGAGTCTGAGCAGATTACTACTGAAGGATCAGTGTACCTTGCACCAAAATCTCTTGCGACTAAACTGAAATTCAAATATATAGGACAAAGAGAATAGGATGTAAGCTTGGTAGCTCTGTATCAGAACAACGTTAGGTAAATACCAAAACAAAGGTGTATTGAAGTCTTCAGAGCCTAATAGAATTATTAATCGGAATCCTACGGTCTTTGTATAAGCTGTCGGAAATTTACTTTGAAAAGTTTGATTCGCTATGAAAGATAGCGGACACTAGCTCAACTCATACTAAACAAAAGACAACACACTTTTATTATGAACATAGAGCGTAATTCTTTTTTATTTTATAGCATTGGGTTAAAATCCAGGTCCAAATAAAAAAATATAATTTAATTTTCAAATTATTTTCTTCGGTCGCTCGAAGGGCTTGACCGCCGGGCGAGTGTCTTAACACTGTGGCTTCCGCGTGAGAGTATATGCTGACACTCTTGCAATTAAATTTGCAAATGCAGCGATACCACGGGCTCACAGAGTGCTAAGCGTACAACGGTGCTTGCATTGTGTTTCGCTAATTGAGTGTGGATATCGGAGGTTATTGAAGTATTACCGCTTAAGCGGCGTAAAAAGTCGACAACACAACCATTGCACGTGCTGTGGCACGGTTGTCTATGGGCGGCGGTGTTCTTTTACCATAAAGGAAATCGTCCTCCTCATTTTTCCGCTATATTATCTAAAAAACTAAGACTAGGAGGCTACAGCAACCTTGGAGTCTAAATAACTCCTAAAATTCCTGATACTCTCCTAAATTAGAGTAAGAAAGAGAGAGAGAGAGAAAGTACGGTACAGTTACACAATTATGATAAACCCATCAAGCAACCGCATAAAAAGATATAATAGTAAAAAAAACATCAACAATAATTTCCCACCGGAGCAACCGCTGAGTAAAATTAATAACCCTTGGTGTGGGAAATCAATAAACACTACCTCAATACTCATAATGTACCCGTGGTAGAGCTCTTCTGACGCACTAATTGGGCCAGCTCGTCCGAAGTGATACCACATTCTCACAGAATACTCAGCGTGTAATGGTAGTTGTACTTGAAAAGGTGCTTCTATTGTATTTCGCTGAGTGAGTGAGGATATCGCAAGCCCTTAAAAATGCCACTTAAAAGACGTAAAACGCCGGCAACACAACCAATGCGCGGATTGTGACGCGGTTGTCCATGGGTGGCGGTGATCTCCTACATATATGACCCACCTGCTCTGTTGTCCGTTATAGCATAAAAACATTATATATTTACTTTCTTAAATCTTTTCATGATTTGTACTATGGGTCAAAACTTCCAACTACCAGTTGCGTCATAAAGATCATTTCTATGATTGTCAATAGAATGTTTATAATTATGTAATCTATGAGTGAGTGAACCATAGGTAAACAAAATATAACTTTGTTTTGTGAAAGTATCCATGACACAAAATTTATTAATATATTTATCATCGAAATTCAATATAAAATATATTCTAATAAAACGTATATAAGCTCACAAAGGTAAGCACAGCTTTTAGATATAATGTTTACGAGACGGTGTTAGGTCTCAATGATTCCAGTGTATTGAAATCCTACAGACTCACTATTACAAGGATTTTCTGGTATGAACACTAAATTTATACTAAAGAAAATTTGATAAAAATTGTTAATACACAGCCTAATGTTAGCTTTTGAACGAGATAAGAGAATATTAACAAAATAAACTTATATTTGTCATTTTTTCTTATTATTTATTCACTTAACCAACATTTGAATAGTGCACTAAATCGTGCTAAAATTATTCAGCCGCTATTATATTTGTATAGATATAAGTTACTGATATTTTTTTGATTTGGACGACAATCATCTTCATCAGCCTATTAAAGTCCACTGCTGGACATAGGTCTCGCCGAAAGACACATATTGCGATCTTGACCTTGATCTAGATCCAGCGGACACAGTTTAACACAATTGAGTTTCTCTGTGAACAAAGCATTTATTTATATTTAACATATTAAAATATCATGAAATACATGTTACATATAATGAATTTAATACAAACCTCTGAACAAAGAACAACATAAAATGTTATAAATTATAGTTTCCGTTTCCGAATAATAAATGGTTATATTTTAAAGACTTCTCTCCCATAGACTAGTGACAGTGACAGAGACTTAGCTAATGCCACTGTCACTACGCACCTCACAATTTAAACCAAAGAAAAATATACTTTTTTCTTTATATAGACTTGCATAGATTATTGTTTTCATGAAAATGGAGGCAAATGAGCAGCTTCTTCACCTAAGATGATTATCTTAGGTGAAGCAGCTGCCTATCTCTTCGCCCATGGACTCCGTAGATTAAGACTGCTTGAACCGTTGCCTCCTATAAATTAAAAATAAAATGAAAATAAACTTTAACATTGTAAAGATGTTTATAAGTAGCAGTGACATATAAGTTTTTGAAAACTTAATTCGAAAAGGCTAATATATAAAACTTTCAGAAACCATTTCCTTTTATCGATAAAAGCTCGGAGGCTCTTCAAACAGTTAAGTTTTCTTCACGTTGCCTCCATTCATAAGTATTGTAATGACAGCACGTCTGCTCAAATACATTTTTCAGAGCATTTTTACCATTTTTAAGAGGACTTTGCTTATTTGTCTATGATAAAGATTCCATATAATATTATATGTCGTATTTATAACTTAACGAAGGGGTACCACATTTTTGAGGCCACATGGAGAATGCCATGCTGAAGCCAAGCTGTCGCACTAATTGAGCCGGCTCGTCTCAAGTCATACCACGGGCTCACAGGGTTTTCAAAGTGAAACGGTACTTGTACTGTATTTCGCAGAGTGAGTGAGGATAGAGATGCCTTTAAAAATGCCGCGTCAGTGTCGTAAAAAAGCTGACAATACAACCAATGCGCGGATTCTGGCGCGGTTGTCCATGGGTGGCGGTATTCTCTTAAAATATAGGAGACCCACCTGATCCGTTTTCTTCTTTGCAATAAAAAAATACTATTAAAGCGGCGTAAAATGCCGGCAACAACCAAAGTGTGAATTACAGCGCGGTTGTTTAAAGTTTACGGTGGCCTCTTATCATACCAAAGCCCGCCAGCCCTGATATCTGCAAAATTATTAAAGAAGACCAGAAATTTATCCGCTGCTAATGAATACTGCTAAAAAGAATTCATTCATTTGCTTCAGAGATATGTATGCTTTCAACAGAAATTCTTCAAAGTAAAGTTTTATTAGTTTAGCGTCGCTTGGAAGTGGCTCGTTCTATAAATTCTCTGTGGATCCTCTATGAATAACAAATATTACCGCGGATAGCAGCCGCTTAGAATTTTAAATCCGTTGCTACTTCCCATCGGAATAAATTCTTATTATAACGATAGGGATTTTTGATTTAGCTCCCAGGCTTCCCTGAATGTTCGCTTATCCTTTGAAAATGCTGTGAGAGGCACAGTAGTAATGAAATACTTTTTTTGCAATTTTATCGTCATCAGCCATAGTATGTCCACTGCTGGACATAGGCTTCCTGTTTGCACCTCCAAGTAAATCTATCGGAAGCGACCTGCATCCAGCGTATTCCAGTGACCTTTGTAAGGTCGTCTAAAATGACCTAAAAATAGAAAAAGCCACTTTTGAACGCATTGCAGTACCTTTCATTTGATATCTCATTACAAAAATCGATATTTTTATATAAATCGGAGGCAATCGAGTAGGAGGCTCAGTTATGACAAATGTTCTACAACCCTTACACGTGCTCATATACCTTAGCAGGCCTACGGGTGCGTAGCCGTTCTTTCAAGAATAGTCTCTGTTTTTGAAGTCATATTGGTTTGAAAATCTATCTGGTCTGCTGGAAACTCACTTTAATATAATTATATTTTTAAATATTTGAAATTCTTTATTATAATATATTTTAATACATATTTTGATAAAATGCTGACTTTTTATAAAAAAAATTAAAATGTTGCCTGCAGCATTCAAAAATGCTTAATTAATATATTAGACGAGGATCGTATGTTAAAATAATAATATTTATATTAAAAGCTGCATTTTAATTATAATATTTTCTATACACTTAATAAATATGTTATTTTAAATAGGATCTTAATTTAACAACATAAATTTACATTTACACCAGAAATAGGCTTATCTGTGATTAGCTTTTATTAAAACGTCATTGTGACAAATGACAGATGTCATTATGGAATCTTTTGATCTTTTGTCGCCATTGTGCGTCACAAGTGCGTCCTTAGTTAGCTGTATTTTGAGGTTTAATATCTCAAATTGATGTATTTATGTGGAAAAACTTTTTGGCAATGTGCACAATACATATGCTGAATCTCTAAATGGGCCGGCTCGTCCAAAGTCATAATACGGGCTCACATAATGCTCAACTTGAAATGGTTCTTGTACTTACACAGTATCATTACGTGAGTGAAAATAACTTTTGATATTATGCCACTTAAGTGGCATAAAAACTGCCGCGTGGCTGTCCATGGCCCGCTATACCATTAGAAAACTTGATTATTTGGTTAAATTTTTTATAACTGATAAGATTTTTACTATTTAAATTGGGGAACAAAATACAAACTCAAAAAGGTACTATCAACGCCGTAAAATACTTATAAAATAGGAGAGTCAAGTAAATGATGTAATTCGGTGGGAGAATTGCCTTCGGGCATATTTTAGGCGTTTTATTTTGAGGCCACTCTACGGTCCAGGGAAAATACTGTTATAAACATGGCTAACTTTGATATGATAAGACCGTAATGTATGAGAAATTTATGTAAGTCTTTATTTTATTACAAAAAACGAACTTTATAAGGAATCTTTACAGCTTATTAGCCGAGTTTGAACGCCACAGACTAGTATTGCCCAAATTCAGACGCAAGACGCAAGAGTCTTGCAAATGCAAGACCAAGACCAAGACTGCATGACTTACGCAAGAACAAGCTAAGCCTGCAAGACTCTTACGTCTTGCAGGACTTAGTACAGTTTCATGGAGTACATAGATACAACAGTTCGGTTTCGGGTATCGTAGAAGGTTTCATCTCTTTATAGACAGATATTGTTCTTTAAAATACATTCATATTATTGTAATTAATTTGTTTATTTACATGTTTTAGCAAATTTAAGCTTATTAAACGTAAGAGTTTTTAAAGAAACAGTTACTCCCCTGAGAAACGGCATATAGCCAGTTGATAAGCATATTGTTGCAGTTGATTTTTCGAATTTCTCATTAAATCTTAAGACATTTATAAATCTGGTTGGTCTTTACTATGTTTATGTTAATTCAAGCTCAAAATGTTCCTATTCCGTAATTTTCAATAAATAGCAATAGTCTAATAAGTGACTGCAAGGCTTGCAAGACTCTTGCTGCAAGACCAAGACCAAGACTGGCTAAGTCTGGTCTTGGTTTTGCATTTGGGCAACACTACCACAGACGGCTAAACCATAGATTTTTGTTTTTTATGATACAGTTGATGACAAAGTGATAATAGGTCACTGCCGAACATGACCCACTTTGGTTTCAGTGGCTTTTCACGCTAATTTAGCAGTATAACTTATTGGTCCTCCGGTATACTCACTTACTCTGCATAACACAGTACAAATCTATTTTACACTGTATGCCAACCTAAATAGTAAGTTATTATCAGTTTCAATACATTTCTTGCAGGTTAGATACTACGCCCCCTGTCAAGCCCTTACAAAGACATAAAACAATTTATAAATTAAAGCACAAATTATTTTCAGACTGGGAATCAAACTCGTTACCATTGTAACTTACAAAATTGCCCCGTTACGACGATGTTAAATTCCTGAATCCTATAATTGATCAATTTCCTTAGATAACAACTTGAATGCCTTATCTTATTATACGAACACAAAGTCACAGAAGTTGGAACATTTAAAATGAGATAGAACTAAGATCACTTTATAAATCAATCTATCGAAGTCACTAAAATCCGAACATTTCGCTTCACATTCCATATCTACATTTTGAATGCAAAATAATGTAATTAAGAGTTTACTGATTGAGTGGTTTTATAAGTCTACCATGAAGCGAGAGGTATCGGGTTCATATACCGTTTCGGATAATTATTTAATTTATAGTTTATTCGGGCTTGACAATGGCTCGGCGAGTGTCTTATTGCTGCCGCACCTGTGGGAGAGTGAGTCAGGTCAATCAAGTCAGTCAGTCAATGGCATTCAGCATAGTTGTCCGTCGCTCTTTTATTATTTTTGTGTGTGTTTGTGTATAAAGGGCGCTTAATCAAAAATAAAGTATTAAAAATTCAATCGCGTTATAATGACCTAAAATGTATGTTAAATTTAAAATTAAAAATCATTTTTACGCAACGATCGTAGGATCCCACGTAAAAAGGTACTTTAACCTGCTGAAGCCGGTGAAATTAATTATGTATGGATATGTATGCAAATGATTCCGCTGCTACCTTTTTCGTCATCCTCATACAAGTAATTGCTTACGATGTCGGGTCTTGTTTTATAGCAACAAAGTGCTAACTATTGCGGATTTTAGAAGCCATTTGAATTCTTAATTTGCTCAGCGACTTTTTGACATTAGGTAACATTGGACAAACGAAGGAATTCTGATTAATTTTGATTATATACTGATTTACAAATATATGAATTTCGAAATAAATATTTGTACATTTATTTGAAGACGCTGGATGCAGGTCGCCCCCGACAGGTAACCATAGAGGTCCAAAGGGAGGGCCTATGTCCAGCAATGATGATGATGATCTATATATACTAAAAAAAGTTAAGTTAGTTTCACTATCTATAACTCAAAAACGGTTAAATTGATTCGGTTGATAATTAGTGGCGAGAAAGGTGAGAACCAGACAGACAAAGCATTTTATCCGATCACAAAAATGGAGAGTCATGTTTTTAGTGTATCTGTTTTTTTGGGTTTTATTGGTCCTTGCTGAGAATTCTTAATTGTGCGAATTGGATAGGCAGAACCACGTCTCTTAGTTTCAACGGTATATGATATGTAAATGTATATGAAAATAAATGCTACTTTACGTTGTAAATTTATAACTCAAGATCGAGCTCACCTATAAAAACCATTTTTTTTTATTCTATAGGGGACAACGGAGCAGGTGGGTCTTCTATATGGAAAGAGAACAAGGCCTCCCATGAACAACCGCGCCACCATCCACGCATTGATAGTGTTTCCAGCTTTTTTACGCCGCTTAAGTGATACCCAAGGGCCTCTGATATCTCCACTCACTCTGCGAAACAGTACAAGTTTTACGCTGAGTATTCTGTGAGTGTATTCCAAATGTATGGGAAGTTTGCACAAAATCGATTGGTTCTTCATTTATAACATTTTTTGGAACGAATGAAGTCAATATATGGTAGATCATTTTGTTAGTGGGATACTGACACTTTTTATACGTAGCAAAGCACGTACCGGGTCGCTAGTTGGTTATAAAATTTAAAGTCATGCACAGAGGAATTTCTATAAAAAATATTCCGATGGCTATATAAATTATAAGAACACGTTTCAATTATTTGTTCCAAGTATTCATAATTAAGTAAAAAAGCAATTTTTTGAAATTAAATTTGCACAAGACGTCGTCCGCATACTCCAAGAGCCATGATAGCTCTTAATTATATTACAAACAATTTTAATGGCCTATTTCGTGAATTGCCCATATTTTCTTCGATATTTGTATTAATTAACAAAGTATGCTGAAGACAGAATCGTTTTTAATAAAAATATAACTTATTAAAATTATAACCGCTGTTTATTCATTCAAATGTATTTTTGTTATTTTGGCTTGACATTAGCCGGGCGCGTATCTTAACCCTTTCAGACATGAATATATTTTTTTCATCCGATGGATTTACAGTGATTCACTTAGTGAATGAGAATATTGGCTCTTGAAATTATACCACATAGACGGCATATAAAACTGGTAATATAACCAAAGCGTGAATTGTGGCGGGAATGTCTATGGTTTCTCTTACTACATAGGAGACCTGGTCCGTTATTTACTATACTTAAAAAAAAATTACTAAACAAAAACAGTATTAAATAGATTAAGATATTAATATTTATACTCATTTGAGCCAGGATAGAGCCATGCTGAAGCACTAATTGGACCGCCTCGTCCGAAATGATACCACGGGCTCACAGGATACTCAGCTTGAAACAGTAAATGTAATTGAAACGGTCCCTTGAGACCCTTGAGGGTCAATTTTTTCTTAACATATAAGAGAACCACCTGCTCCATTGTTTGCTATACCATAAAAATCCACTTCAAATATTAGAATCGTAAAAAAATATTCTGTATGAATACCTAAGGGAATAATAGAAACGAACGTTGAATAAAGTACTTTAATTATAACTTATTCACGCCACTCAGAACGTTTTACAATTTAAAAGGTCAAATGATGTTTTTTTGCCTGAATGGAAATCCAAGAGAAGCTAATATTCAATGGGCTAAGCAAGATGGCGATAAAAATATTATTACAAAAGCCATTTAATCGAGTTAATTCATATTTTAGAATTTCAAATATTTGGATACAGGTACCTCAATTATGTTATAGGATATTGTTTTCCAACCTGTGGTCCGAAGACCGCCGGCGGTAGGCGATATATGGGGGTCCGCGATGTCATCTCTGCACCATCTCTTTTTTGTGATGTTATTACAGGGACCGTGAAAACTGTCATTGATTCCATACAGGTCATTTTACAGCTTTTTACATCGCTTGAATGGTTTGTCACAAGCCTAACTTATTCAGAGAATCACAGTATAAGTTCTGTTTCACACAGTTTTTCTATGAGCCCTTGGTTTAACTTTGAATTAGTCAAGCTAATCAATTCCCCAGAATATACTCCGAGGGATACCAAAAAGTCGTAATATTTACGCGGCTGAATTCAGGAAAGTTAACATTTTCTGAAAATTAATCAAATATAAAATACTAAATCCAAATTAATTATTGACAGTCATATTTTAAAATACGCAAGCAAAAACTTGATGATAATAATTATGGCGTAAAATCAAGTATTTTGCGCGGCAAATTCCAATTGAAAAATGAATGTTTAATTTTAAACTGAACATTAAACGAGAAATGATAACTCAACAAGCTCTCGCGATATTTCAGTTCAATTTTCAATTTGGGGAGAATTTTTTTTATTTTCAACTTTAAAATGGATTTAGCTTAAACTTTCTGAATTATTAACTGGGTTCATTCATTTTAATACAGAAATCATATAAATATATACAGATTATAATTATTATATCTTTAAAAAAGGTTCCATACGTCAGATATGAACATATTCGTATTCAGTCCTTAACTCTTATTATTTTATTTTACCAATAAAATATAAAAAACAGTAAAATTTCACCCGTAGGAGTGGCTAGCCCAAAGTGATACCACAGGCTCACAGAATATTCAGCGTGAAATGGTATTTGTATTTGAAACGGTACTTCTACTGAGTTTCGATGAGTGAGTGCAGATATCAGAGTCTCTTAAAAAATGGCGCTTACACGGCAGTAAAACCCGGCAACCAACCGATGCGAGGAGTGTGGCGCGGTTGTCTATGGCCGGCGGTGTTCTCTTACCATGTAGGAGACCCACCTGTTCTATTGTCCGCTAAAGAAAATTTAATTATTTTTAAAGAAAATATTTACAACGACAATTTAATGTTGTATTGCATATTAAATGTCATTCTTTTGTCCCTCAAAGCGAGCGAATGCAATTCCTCAATGCTCTATTACAAATCCTGGATTAATTAAATAAGGAATTTTTGTTGAAATTTCCATTAATAGCATATAGGTTTTGCGATTAAAATTGGACTGTATCCTAAATGTCCATGGGCGGCGGTGTTGTCTTATCATATAGAAGACCCGCCTGCTCCGTTGTCCGTTATACCATAAAATGGAGGATCCCTGATGCTGACCACGATCCTCAGGTATGAGGGACCAGACAGAGAGAGAGAAGGATATCATGTATACCTAATTACCTATATAATTTTGAGTGGTTACACAAAAAAATTCATCAGAAATCGAATCATTAACTCACTCAATATACTCTATCGCACATAACCCAGTTTTATGGTTTACGACACCCTAAGAATAAATTACATCACATTCGATATTAACACGCCAAGCACGCCCTGCGATTAATTGCTCACATAGCGGATCACTTACTCTTTCCATCACTCATTCGCTCTTCCATTGAACTATCCTAAATAATTATCAGTCCTAACTTAATATGAGTTGATTGAACGAGGGTAAATTTTGTTAGCTTCCTTGATGTAATGCCAATTTTCATTTAACTTTGCCACTTCCCTAAATTGGTTTTGTCGGATATATTGCCAGTCTTTCAATACGATATAGAACATTCATCTGATATATATATATATATATACCCAGTCTTATAAAGAAGACCCATCTTCTCCGTTATCTGCTATAGTATAAAAAATATATCAGTATGTAGGACTGACGGGTCCCATGATTGTAAAAATCACTGCAACTTGGACAGCGGCCAGTAGGTTTGGTTGCCCATGGCTATGGAACCACTTAATCCAGGTGAAGGAAATGCTCGTTTACTTCCCTATTGACATAAAAAACAGAACTTTTACTATTATAATTTCATTTGACGTTCGATTTCACGTACAAACAGTTTTATATATTAGAAGCGAACGCAATAGTAACACTTAGTTCGTTACAGTTATTAGGACTTACGCTAACCAAACCTCACCAATCTAGTCCTAATGGGCAGCCTAAAAGGTGTACGTGATCGAAATGTAACAATTTTGTTTTCGCATTACATTTGTCTAGCTCTTTGAGAGCCTCGTAACTTAATTTTAATTTACCACAAAGCGAGAGACATCGCATTCGAATGCTTGTCTGGAAAATAATTATAATTTAATTTATTACGTTTCTGGAAGGTTTGACAGTGCCCGAGCGAGTGTCTTTATACCGTACCACCCGTGGGAGGGCCATGCTGGTGCAAACGCTTACGCACTAATTGGATTGGCTCGTCCAAATTGATACCATGGGCTCACAGAATACTCAGCGTGAAACGGTACTTGGACTATGTTTAGCAGAGTGAGTGAGGATATTGCAGATCCTTAAGAATCCCGCTTAAGCGGCGTAAAAAGCCGGTAAAACAAACAATGCGCGGACTATAGCGCGGTTGTCCATGGGTGGCGATGTCCTCTTACCATAAAGGATACTAACCTGTTCCGTTGTCTGATATATAATAAAAATTCATGTATTTCTGTTTCGAAAACCATTATTCATTTGTTTTTTCCCTTCATTTTAGCGTCACTCAAATGGAATGTTGCGTTTTTAAAATAATTTTTAATTTATGTTCATCGAGATAGTGTAGTTTTCCGACTGTGAAAGAGTTTTTCAAATACTTCCCGTAATTTTAGAGCATATTATATTCAAACAAATTGGAAACCCATCTGCTCCGATGTCCAATATACTATAAAAAAATGTTACAATAGTAATAAATAGTAGTAGTTTTATTATACCTAAAGGCTAAAAATCTATGCAATCGTTGCATATATTAGAGAGAACGCTTTTAAACTTTTGTAACACACTAAAAGTTCTTTAAACTCCTATATGTAAAACTGTATTCGAAGTGCATGCCCTAAGTTTTCACTACAGCGTAATTTTCATAGAAAATTTACACAATATCACTTTAGAATTTAACCAGTTAAGAGGCTTATTTAAGATCTGTCGTCCATTGGTATCTTTTAGATGAGTCGCTGGTACGTTACCGACCTTTAAGAACAGACGTACGCTCTTTTTGATAGAGACCCTATGGCGCATTAGTTTGGAAATATAACGAAATATTTATTTGTTTTGTATTAGGAGGGGAAATTATTACACAACTGAATACATAATTATCGAAGTCAATAGTTTCGTTTAACGACCTTTCAAAGCTATTAGAACCTATCTCTTTGACAAGGGTGCTCGTAGATATTGGGCTGACAATCTATATGAAATGGAGAAGATATATTCGACATTTATAATAATAAGTTTGGATCATATACTAAAACATATTATTATTATGTTATTTCCAAACCACGACTTGGGGACCTCCAAGAAAAGAGCGTAGATATTCCTTAAAATTATTCCGCTGGCAAAGCACCCGAGGCTAGCGGTGTCCATGGGCAGAGAACCGCTTATCTTAGGTGAGCCTCATGCTCGTTTGGCACTGCTTTCATAAAAAAAATTATTATATGTAATTTATAAACGCTTTGTTTTTTAAAAAAAGTTATAAATCTTTAATATATCTCAGAGATAAGTATAAATGAATAAGATTATGATATACCAATTATAATTATAACCCCTCTATGACTACAAAGATCGCAGCGGGTGGGCGTCTTTGGGGGAGGCCTATGTCCAGCAGTGGATTTAGATGGGCTGATGATGATGTCAGCATATGTATCAGCGTGGCTCTCCCGCGGGTAAATTTGCATCATAAGAACATGAATCAATAGGTAAGCGAAGGCATATATATGTATATGAATAGAAACTAAACTTCGTCAAATTTTAAATGATAATTTTGATAACTCACAGTATGGATGTGGTACTCTATAGCCGTTAATGAACCTATTCGAACGATCGAGTATGATTTTCATAGGAATAGAAATTGATAGTTATGGTAAAGGGTCACACATGCCTATGCTGTATGATCAAGTAATGATAAACTCAAATAAAGAAATACGGAACCTCATCTTGTTATGAACTTTTTTATATATTTTTGTGAAGGTAATCGAGCAGGATGGTCACGAGCATAATCATTCCACCGGCCATGGGCAACACTAACACTAACTGGGTCGCGGGCACGTTAGGATATTTAGGGGATAGGTAGGTTGTTTCTTTTTTGAAAATACCCAAATTTTAATGGTTTCATAATAACATTGCAGACAGTTCGTTCCACAATGGTGGCGTGCGGCGTAAAATATCTTATAAATCGCTCAATTAGGAAACGAGAAACATCAATGGATGAAAACAGATATTTAACCGACATAAAAGGCCCAAGAAGGAGGTTATAAATTCAACTAGTATATTTTATTAGACTAATTTTCCTCATATTGTTTCGTTTACCTTATTTATCACTATTAACAAGTCCTTTTTGTATTCCGAACTTACACACACTATATTTGGAAGGCACAATTTGCGTCCTCGAATACATTTCACGCTTCAAAATCTACGGAGAAGCCTACATTCACGCGCAATGAAGTTGCAACCGTAAATTAATGGGATAAGGTTTAAATTTCATTTTAAATAAAGTTGTTCCATAGGTGCGTACATTGTAAGAAATTTCATTTGAGACGATTTTGCGATTTTCTCTTATCCCTAAGGACGCGACGTTGATTTATCTCAAATATTCCTTTTTCTTTGAGAGTTCGTGTTGCTTAAGATATATAGAAAATTTATTGAAATTATATTCCTTTTGTTTTTCCACAGTATTGCTTATGAGTATGGAGTATTTTCCAAGACTAGGTATTGGAAATAATCGTAGAAGTAACTATTTTGTGTATCTAATAGAAATTATTAAGATCTTAAACAAGCAGTTTTGCGTTTTGTTTAGCTGATTTATCTTGTTTTAACGATAACAATTTTTTTATGATATTGAAGACAGAGCAGATGAGTTTAGTATATGGTAACCACCGTCCATGAACATCCGCACCACAGTCCACATATTGGTTGTGTTGTCGGATTTTTACGCCGCGACACTTTTTAAGGACCTCCGATATCCTCACTCACTCTGCGAAACACAGTACAAGAACCGTTTCACCCTGAGTATTCTGTTATAATTGATCCAAGTTAACCAATGTTTCCATCGCGTGGCGTCGTGGACGTCTCGCCACGCGATGGAAACACGATCTTATGAAGGTCGCGGGTAACCGCTGGATCCAGATCGCTCAAGATCGTAATAGGTGGGTGTTTTTGGAGGAGGCCTATGTCCAGCAGTGGACTTGATATGCTAATAATGAACCAATATTTATAAGTGAGGTTCTTTTGACATAAAACTTAAGTTATATTAATAATACAATCCTACCGATATTCATATAAATACAGCATTAATATTAACTAGTCTATATATATATTATATATATTCTATATATATTATTATTAGTCTCTAGAATTATTGAATATTTGGTACCTATTCACTCATAAACTATTTAAGGATATATTGCGGGATATATTTGTGTCAATATTTTCTGGCTAATGAAGTCATGGCTGGCACAAAGCCTACAAATGGCTACGAAATTTGACAAGGAAATACTTTTCTCAAAGGCGAGGGGTAATTTAAACCAGCGCTGGGACTCTGAAACTAAGCATCTTTAATCAATGTCCACTAAATAGGATCCCAAATTACACTTTCAAAACCAAACTAGGACCCATACGCCAATAACTCAAGCTGTATTAAAGGATTTATGGAATGCACCTTCGAAATACACATCATAAAATAGTTACCATAGGCCATATGCTTTAGGACATAGAGTTGTATATAGCGTAAAATTCTGTTTTCTAGTAGTTCCTCAATTTGGTCAAATCTATGACGCATAGACCTCCTGGGTGCAATCTAGCCAAGCTAACATAGGTATTACTAACTTTATTATAAATCACTTTTATTAGTGTAATATTAATTTCAATTATAAATACACAAGCAGATAAATTGATAAGAATTAAACTTATTGAAGATTAAAAATTTGAGAAATATTGTTTGAAAAATATAGTAAAAATTATTTCAATAATGTTTACCGAAGTCTTTGCAAATATAGCGAGATTCTTTCTTCGTTAAAAAAAAGGGAAAAACTAGCATAACGCTCACTTAATACAAGTGGTCCACCATCCATGGACAAAGCTAGCCACAGCTGGTCCGCGTGTGCGTTGCCGGCCTTTAGTGGAAGGTACTATCTTTTTGAAGATCCCTAAGTCGTAATAGTTTTGACTGAATTGAATTTGAATTCTGAAAAACGCTAAAATTTTATTTCCAAATGCTTTTATTACTAATCACTGTTTTAATTTGACTTACAATAAAATCTTATTCGTTACTAAATACATATGAAAAAAAAATATTATATCACGTATTAACATTGAAATACAGCATATGAAATAAGTGTAAATTATGTGCGATGAAAAAATTTCAATTTTTCCGTACAAAGCGCTCGCCTCGGGCGAAATCCTTTGATTTATCCTCAAATTGCTACCCCCTTTGTATTGCTCTTCCTCCATTAACAATGTTCCTGCATTTTAGACATCGTTAGTATCGCTAACCCCTTTTTATTAACTTCAATTAAGGGAAATTTGTAAGCTTAAGAACTTTTTCGATGAAATTCCTTTCGTTACGCGCAAAGGAATATTCTTCGCACCGTTTTTTAAAGACATGGCCTACTATGAATAATTTCTTTAGATATAACTATGAACTGAAGTGCTGTTTTCCATGGGATTTGTAGCTTTGCATACAGCAGATGACCAGCAAAAGTGTGGCTTTAAGTTAAGGATTTTCTAATATATTTTGTATATTTAACCGTTTTGTTCTTATTATTTTATTATTATTAGATTGTTCTTATTATTATTAGATACCGGTGGGAGTGCTATTTTTTTTATTCTATATGGTACTATATTTGCAATCAAAATCATTCAGTGACGGGGATGATACCAGTTAGTATGTAAGTTACTTTAAATAATGATTATTAAAATGTTGTTGATGTCATTCAATATCAAGTGAAGACTTCATTTTATTTAATATAAAATATAATTCAGAAATATCTGAAGGATTGTCAAACATATTCATACATCCTTTGGCATCTATATTTCTTATAATTCATTAAACTACTAAAGAAAATTCTTGTAATAAATGCTAAGTATAAAAGCTTTAATCCCGCTCTGAGTAATCTGAGTCTTCAAAACGTCTCGATTCTGAAATAGACATTAAAGATATTATAAGAAATTCCTGAAATAAAATTTTATCAAGGTTTTGTAAATTTATTTTTTGCCTTTCGGAGTGTCTAAAAGTTGTCTTTATGGTCGGTTTTTTAACGTCCAGATTGCTCGGATTTTACAAGCAAACTTTTATATTGATTTATGTCAAGAAATGTATCTATAAAATTTGATTTTACCTGTGTTATGTAAAACGACGTAATATAGAATTATAAAATATATAATAAACACTAGAAAAATGCAGGCAGAAAATTAATCAATTAATATATCTATTTATTTGTCTTGTATAATAATATCTTTATTATAAACTACCTGACCCAGAATAATAGAAGAATTATAAAAGTTTATAAAATTAAATTATAAATTATGTTATAGCGGACTTTTCTATAGGTTTTATCAAGCTCAAAACTGAATCATGTATCGTTAAGGCAGCGTGGGGAAGAAACATTATCATTATACTGTCATCCTTGGACTTACTTTGAAAGTTCTACTACCACGAAGAAGGCTTTTCATTTTACATTTCTTGGAATAATATGTTACTAAAAAAAACGCAGTTTTCTATTTGTGATTAAACTTTCAAGAAGGATCAATAGATACAAAAATCACCTCTTATGTTAAAAACGTACAAACTTTACCTCAATAATATAAGACGACACTTACTGGAAGTTTTACTATAAAATAAGCCAATTTTCTACGTCTGTTATTAGAAGAACTAATTTGGGCATATCGGACTTCTCTCCCGCGACGGCCCAAGCCGAGATCCGTGGTTCAAAGGAGCCGCCCTTGCGCTAATCGCGGCACTAAACTTGATTTGATGCTATAAATGCCGCTCTGGCCAACACCGAGTAGCTATTCCAAAAAGAAGGACTTACTTTTCAAGCATGCCATTCTTGTGCAGTATTCAACCCTATCGGCACCACACACGCAGCGGTTGCATTCCACGGTGTACGACGTGAATGGTTTACAGTTCGTAGCTCCACCTGGAAATACAGCTGTTTAACACATTTGTAGCGTATCTTTAATTTTGAAACAATATATTTTTTGACTGTATATGTCAGAGAATGTAATTGTTGAATGTAATAAAAATCAGATGATGGGGTTCTGTGTAGGGATCGCGCTAAAAACCACCTCCGCCAGAAATCGGCGAGGACTGATATATGTCGCAAAGCTCACTCCGGTGTGCTGCCGACCAGCCACTCGGGCGGCCAAAGTTCCCGCGACGGCCCAAGCAAAATGACAAACCCTTGGTCCAAAGTCCGCGAGAAGTTATAAAGGTCTTATGCCAATAGCGTTAGTCATTTAAAAAAAATTAATTATACTTCGATTTCATACTTCGTCTCCAGAAGAGCAGCATGTCGTCTTCTAAATACAATGACTGTATCGCCGTGATGCATAGCTAAAATTTTTATAATAAAATAATTATAATGTTAACAAAAAATTAAGTGGTACTCATAATCAGCAGAGAATTTAAGGCCGACATCGCATCCGCGGCCTAGCAAAGGCTGACACTGTCCATGGACAGAGGGCTGCTTATTATATATAAGCCTTTTGCTCGTGTGCCTCCCGATTTTCATAAATAACTCGAAATTTTCTATATTACATATGCAAGAATATACATGTTGAAATAATATATAAAGAAATGTGTTAAATTTTTAAGAAAACTTACAATAAAATCGTACTATTTCTTATGATGTCGTTAAATTCAATAGTTTAAGTTCAATAGTTTGGTAATTAAATAGGCAATCAATTTTGATCTAATTTAAATTGGTACATTACTAGAGAAATATTATATTAAAATTTAAAAAAAAACCACTTGAATTGATTTTCATAGAATTATGAATATTGTGGAAAATAAACGTTAAGTATTGTTCACGGTACTCACAGTTAAAACGAGTAAAGCACTCAACATCTCAATGGAAAATAAAACTAAAATCAATTATGTAACGGCATTGTTCGATTGTAGATTTAATCTGCATGAGAATTTAGTTCCAATACTTGGGTTGTGCAATTTTTATTAACATAATACTTATCTTACGTTTATAGCGAGAGGAATGTTTTACTAAATAAACTTCATACCGAAATTTATCATGAATTTCATTAGTGGAAATATGGTATGATAATAAAATAAGCATAAAAGTAAAATAGTGAAAATATATGAAATATAGTATACATATGTAAGGAAAGTCTATGGCTTAAGTATCAGCGTGTATTTCTGTTTACTAGACGATGAACGCAAATTTTTTTACCGTTAAGATGTACAGTTACGGATATAATATCGCACACGGTTACAGGAATAACATATGGGAATAGGAATATGTTAGAACTGTTTTAAATAAAGATAGAAAAACATTCCTAAAACAACATCTCACACATCTTAAACTCACCCGAGTAATACGAATGGCTCAGAATAATCTTGAGACAAGTGTTTGAACAATTGAAAGCGCTAAAACCGTTCCGCTAACATCCTCCGTTCGAGTTTAAAATATAAAACTTCTGTTAGAAACAAAAATAGGAAAAGTTGGCGATCATAGATGGAAAAAACTGAAATATATATAAAAAATATTAGAGAAAAGCAATGTCATTAAAAGGAAAAATAATAGTAGATTTACCTAAACAAATATAATGTTAATAAAATAATTTATTGAGTCGTGGCTTTAATACAGACAAAGACATATATACTATGAGAATATAGCTGTGTAGTGCATAAATAACGTCCGAAAGCCAATTATAGCATATAGGAACCGCTGAAGAACTTCAATAATAGTCCTCTGTAATTGGGATTTATATTGAGCGGACAAAACGTCTTTCTAATTCCTAAAAATTCAGATGGTAGGGTTCTGTATAGGGACTTCGATAACAACCGCTTCCGGTGGATACGGTGGTGGGCTTCAGGCGGCCCATGCCCCCGCGACGGCCCAAGCCGAGGTTTGTGTCTCGCAGGAGACGCTCTTGCGCCAATCGCGACTAAAAATCAATTAACAGTGACTTCGCTCCAAAAGACCGTGTGAAGCTTTAAGCTGGTTTAAATGACCGGCAGTAAATAGCCCTTCCAAAAAAAATAATGATAATTCCTAATTACAAATGTAGGTATATCTAGAAGTAATCCTCACTCACTTCGTGTCTTTCCTATAGCAGGCAACAGAGCGGGTGGGTTTCTTTTAAATTAACACAGACAAGACAGAAACACAGTACAAGTACTCTTTCACGCTGCTATTCAGTGAGCTCGTGGTTCGATCAAGCCGGCTCCATTGGTATTGTGTATGGGAATGCAAATGAGAAAAAAGCGAATTATATAAAGAGGCGACTACACAAAGGTTATTTTTTATTATTATATGTATGTTAAGGCAATCAGGACGAGTAGAATTATGTGATCAGTACGATACATATGCACTTGTATGACTTTCTATACAAATATTATTGGATAATAAAGCCTCATTTTCATACAGAAAATGTGGATTTCTTCGTTTGAAGAATGAATTTTTAATTATTTTAATAATATATCAACAGCTCTATATAAATCAGGTAGCTTAAGTATCGGGTTGTGTATAATTTTTCAAGAATTTCAAACTAATTTCAACTCGCCGAAGGGTTGGACATTATTCTTACTAAAGAGATCCAATCACGCGCAGATACTTTTTATCATCGCCGCGTAACAATTAATTGCTTAAGTTTTTCAATGATAAATATTCCATTTCAAAGCTGTTTTTAAACGCTTTTCGACTAATATTTCAAAGTAATAATAACGATCTGTTGTATACTTCAAATGTAGTGAAGAAGTTTAATTAAATGGATTTCGCTGAATTAGTCCAGTACACATTTATTGCGTTATGATTATGAAATATTAAGTGTCTAGATTTCTATTAAATAATGAATTTTATTATATTATATTTATGTATATTTTCTTATATTAGCTGGTAACGAAGCAGACGGGTCACTTTTTGTTAAGACAACACCTACGCGCTGTCCGGGCATTAGCACACCACAACCCGCGTTTTGCTTGTGTCGCCGGAATTTTACACCGCTTGAGCGGTATAAATACAAGAGCCTCCGATTTCCTCACTCCGCGATACACAGTCCAATTTCATGCTGGTATTTTTGTGAGCCCGTGGCTATCCCACGGGAAAGACGGTTTAGCCCTTCAAAATATCTACTTAGAGAGATTATAAATTAAATTTTATCAGACCGGGGAACAAATTCAATACTGATTATATTGTAGCTTATACAATTGCAAGCTCAACTACGAGGCTCTGAAACAAATTACTTTGGCATTGGATTTTTTAAGCTATAGCGGACAACAGAACTGGTGGGTCTCCTATAAGGTAAGAGGACACCGCCACCAATTGACAACCAGTCAACTGTACTGTGTTTTACAGAGAGAATGAGGATATCGGATGCGCTTAAAAGTGCCGCTTAAGCGGCGTAAAAAGACGGCCATACAACCAATGCGTGGACTGTGGCGCGGTTGATCACAGGCGGCGGTGTTCTCTTACCATATAGGAGACCCACCTGCTCCGTTATCCTCTATAGAATTCAAAAAAGAATAATACAAAATAATCAAAATGTGTTCTACGTGGGTTATATTTGACATAAATAAATCCAATTTCGTTTAATTCATTGTTCAGGAATAACGTACTCAAAACATGCACCGCGATCGAATCGACAATTCCATTTCTTTCCAATATGGTCCTGAAAGGAAAACTACTAAGTTTACGACGTATAAAAATTTTAGTAGCGCGATAACGCGACCTCACTCACTGATATCAAACAGGCTTTGATGTCGCAACTGAATGGAATCCGCGATGTATGAAAAGTAATGGGACTATAAAATGGGGCTGAGCTAACTTTTAATTTCGAAGATTTGTGTTACCTTTCCGATGTCATTCAGTTATTAAACCGGGATTTATAAATATGGGTCTTTACCTTATTTAATATATCCCGTGGGCTAGCCATGTTGAACCATATGATGACGCACTAAATCGACCAAAACGTAAATAAACGTGAAATAGTATTTACTTTTGCTGTATTTCGCTGAGTGAGTGAGGATATCTTTAGTATAATTTAAACCATTCAAGCGAAGTTAAAAGCTGACAACACAAAAAAAACAATGTTCAAAATTGCTACAAACCGTAGATAGGTACTCTCATTGATTGAACATTGAAATATTAATGATAGGCCGCAAATAGTGTTCTATTTCCAACTGATAGATGGAAATACATACACTGGAGATACATACACAAGTATTGAATACTTTCACTCGCTTGAAATAGTTAGCTATTTTTGAGTTCATATTTTGAGATTGATTCAAAACGTTGAACTTGGAATTCAGATTTATTTAAGTTAAGATAATGCTTTGTCTGCGAAAAACAAATGCAAATCTATTAATATACTACTAATGAACCCGGACAGCGTCATCGGTAGAGGATTGACCTTAGTCAAGGAAAAGCGTTTGAGGTGGTACGGTCACATTCATAGACGCCCAGAAGATCACATGGTGAAACTAGCCAAGCAACAGAAGCTCACGTGGTAGACCGCCCGTCACTTGGTTGACGACGTCGAAAAACACCTAAAGCAAGCTCATCTCGAAACAGACGTAGCACAAAATCGTGCTGAATGGAGAATGCGCACTAGGGAGGCCGACCCCGAGTAAATGGGAACAGGTCTAGCAAGAAGAAGAAGAACCCGGACATCGTCTTACCCGGTTGTTACATAAGAAAGGAAAATAATGTAAGATAAGTTTTCGTTCTTGTTTACCTAACTTAATTAAATCAGGTTAGGTAAACAGAAGGCAACGATCACAGATACGACGTGTAATTTGTTACTTATCTTTGCAAACTATCTGCAACTAGTAATAACTTAGAAGCAGTGTGGATTGGTATTTTATCGTCCATCTTGTAATTACTTTGTTAATATCGTTCTTAGTTTAAGTAAATTCACTTGGAGTGTGTTTAGAGAGTCCAACTGAACACAATTATTACTTATAATTACGTATTAAAATAAAGATAGGTACCGTTTATTTTACAAATAAAATTCTCATAACACGGTGTTTGTACTATTTCCTACGAAACAAACGTTTATGAAGTTTTTTTGCATATGAGATGGGTTTGTGAATCGGTCTACATCTATTTTTCATACCCTTAAGTGTTAATTTTTTTTTCAAATGGTGGCAACCGAGCAGGAAGCTCATCTAGGGCAAGCGGTCCTCCGCCCATGGACACCCCCAGCCGTGCGTTGCCGGTTAGTTCACTACTAACATGTTTTTAATGAATTTTTATCGTGGCATAAAAATATTAATAGCGATCACTGCATCTAAACAAAATGTAGTGTGTAGAAGCAGGCAGAAGTAAATATATTATTCATTCAGAAGGAATAGCGCCTTCTTACGTTCTTACGTCAATTAGTTCAAAAAACAAATTGTTTTAATCCATTTAATAATAGAATTTCAGTTAATTAAAATTAGTGCCATCTGTCGTGGATTTACAAAACGACGCATAAAAAAACTGACAGTACCTAAACGGTGATAAAAATTAGTTTAATAATAATTTAACATTGCGATATTGATTTTTATAAATTTTGATGTATGGAGCAAATTAAGTGATTTTTGAAGTTACCGACATCTTCCGCTATTATATAGAACTACAATGTATACAAAAGTATGATCGATGCTGTTAATCAATTTATCATTTCTGGATGGTAATAATATCAGAAAGATGACACTATAGCAAATAAATATGTATTTATTGACATCTATAATTTTCCTGAAAAAGTGTTTTCTATTAATAATATTTTTAGAGCCTCGTTTTTGTAACAACAAATGCACGTCAAATGTAGAGAACTAGAATTTCAAGAAAGCTTCGTAAGAAGTAGTTAGTAAATATTTGATTATAGAAAATAAAAAAATTGCAATACAATACAAAATAAAGTTACTGAATTACCCTAAAATATTTTATTTTTCAAATGAATTCCAAATGATTTTCCTTAATCTTAAATTCACGTAGTTAATATGAGTTTTTTTCTGATATTTAATATTAGATACACTTTTCTACACTCATGAGTGACTTTTCTATTTGAATTATCCCATAAGACTTTTAGATTTATCAAAAGTTAAATATCACCCTTTCAGAGAAAACTGTTTCATAACTTTCTGTTTAAACATTATAATAAAAACGACCTTTTAAGGTTTGTTTTTAAAGGTTTCGACACGAAAAGTTGCCACGTTCTAAGTCACGTTTAAAACAATTTATAATCGTCAAGGTTAAAGTTTATTGTGCTGTTACAATTAAGTTTATAACTCTTGAGCTTTTTAGGGCCTAAAAACTTCCATAACCCGAACGAAATTCAATTGGTAGGCTCAAAAGCAGCTATGATTATTAAGCAGACAATGCTTTTGGAATTTCGTAATTGTAACAATTCAAAGGGTAAAATTATAATAAATTTATAAGTTCTACAATTCTAATAAACATTGTTAAGCAAGGACTAAGGTTGTAGGTGTGTTGAATATGCAAGTTGTTTCCGACAGAGTGAACCAGCTCAAAAGATCTTCAGAGATGAACAAATATTTATGCTCGACGAAGCTTCTACAGAATATATCAAACTAAAACTATAAATTAATTTAATAATATTTTAAACTTAAAAAAATAATACATTTAAAGTTGATTTTTGCATTGAGCTGTAAGAAAAAGTAATTTACAATTGTTAAAAATTTGTGAATGTAGTAGGGACTTAAATTCATGGTATACGGTTGAAAAGAGCCCCATTTTTAAAATGCTAAAATAGATATAATAGCGATATTCATATTCAAGAAAGCAAATGATACTTTAATTTGTAATCAAATATTTATTAACTTCTTCATTATTTATTTGTGTAAGCTTCAGAAACGTTAATTCTAAGTATTATTTAATTTGAACTAAATTCTCAATTTTAGACATCAATTATATTTTATATCGTCATCATCATCAGCCTATCAAGTCCACTGCTGGACAAAGGCCTTCCCCAAAAGGATTTAATATATATATATAATATATATCAATATAATTGATATTAATTCTTAAGATCTTAAATCTAACATATAAAAAGATATATCTAGTTTTAACGTCAAGCTATGTATATCTATGTAAGGTAACAATGATTTGAATTTGGAAGATGTCCATATCGGAAGTGCGCTACATAAAGCCTGATCGAGCGGATATAGCCGGGAAGGCAGTAGCGGAAGCACTGCACGCAGATCCATTTCCGGTAGTTTGTTGGACAACTGAATATTATTACAAGCATAAACATTTCATCTGTATTGGTTGTACAAGAAATAGATTAACTTGAAGTTCCTTCAACTACGAATGAAATTTTAAAATTCTAGATGAATGATGAAAAATATTGATGGAAACGTATTTAATAACTAATCCAATTCAAAGGACTAAATATTGCGATAACTTTGAAAATATTTTTTTTAATACAGTAGAAATAGTCTACGATTATTTATTAATAATGCAAAGTTTCATCCGTATCATCTCAAATTTGTTGTTCCAGTATACTGTGGAATCAGCTTCCAGCAGAGATATTTACAAACAAATAAGACTTGAGGACTTTCAAAAGAGAAAATACCTATCCCTTAAAGGCCGGCAACGCACCCGAGGCAAGGGCTACTGGTGTTCATGTGTGGAGAACTGCTTATCCTTCCTTGTTCAACGATAATCTAGACGAGCGGAAGTCTGTAAATGTCTGTTTATTTATGACTTAAAAATCCACAATCCATATAAAGCCTCACTAACAAAAGAAATCGCTTTATTTTCTACTGCAGAGTAAAATAAATAATGAATTAATAGAAATACCGGTAAACTAGCTCATGAATGTAGGCAAAAATCGTTTTTCAATAGCTTAATTCAATTCGTAATCAATTATGGCCGACTTAATTACATTCAGTACATTGGCTGATATAATTCGCATATACACGCTTACAGAGATGTACTGAAAACGTATTGGCCCATATCGATTACTATGATATATTGAGAGCCTCGTGGCTTATTGGTTTAACTGTACCATGAAGCGAGTGGGTTCGAATGCGGTCCGGACAGTTATAATTTAATTTGTCATTTATTCGGTCTCTGGAAGGGCTTGACAGTGGCCGGGTGTCTTAATACTGTCGCACCCGTGGGGGAGCCATACTGAAGCATGTGCTCGTCCGAAGTGATACTACGGGCTCACAGAATACTGAGCGTGAAACGGTACGTGTACTAAGTTTCTCAGAGTGAGTGAGGATATCGGAGTCCCTTATAAGTGCCGTTGAAGCGGTGTTAAATCAGGCAATACAACCAAGGCGCGGACTGTGGCGCGGTTTTTCTACTATATATGAGACCTACCTGCTCTGTTAGCCGCTATAGAATAAAAAATGCATTGTAGAGCCTTTATTCATTCCCCGGGGCCTCAAAGCCGATGTCAGGATGCGGTTACGCTCAGCGAGTTCCGGTGATGAACGAGTAGATTCATCGGAATACCGCTAAATGTTTATTGCCAATTAAGCTTAGATTTATATTTCGCTATTCACTGAGTTATTTCATGGAACGTGAAAGAGGAAAATAGTTAACTTACATATTAATTACGTAAGGTAACGCAGGTATATATGTTGGTCTATATATGTTGGTCTTTGAAAACGGAAACGAAAAGGAATAAAACTTTTCACTTGACATAATAAATACTTAAGAGTCTTTTATAACTTAATTTTTAAATTAAATGCCTAATGTTAATTAATAATGTTAATAAAATTAAATATAATAATTTTCTCTCACCCGTGGGAGAGCCACGCTGAAGCATATGCTGACGCAGTAATTGGGCCGACTCGTCCGAAGTGATACCACGGGCTTACAGTATACTCAGCGTGAAACGGTATTTGTAATGTTTCGCAGAGTGAGTGAGGATATCGGAGGCCTTTAAAAGTGCCGCTTAATCGACGTAAAACGCCGGCAACACAACCAATGTTGCGCGGTTTTTCATAGGCAGTGGTGTTCTATTACCATATAGGAGACTCACCTGCTCCTTTCTCTGCTAAACCATAAAAAAATAAAATAAGACGATTTAGAGCCTTTTTTAAACTATTGTAATTTTTTATATAAAGTATAATGCAACCATTTCAAACACACATTGTGGAGTAAGTATCAATACGAACAGTAATAAAAGACGGACTGAATACTACAGTAGCCTTGCGAACAGCAGATACAATACTAGAACATTTTTATAGTTTGAAATAAACGTCTATTCCGTTATTTTTGTCTTTATTAAATCATCTAAGATGATAAGTTGGTAAAATTAAGTAGCAGTCATGTACGCAATGAAAATGTAAATACAATGAAAGCTTATGCGAGTTGGATGGAATTTCATTTGAATATCAACGTCTTAGGGATGTGATCTTAGAACTCGAGAAAAAAACCGTTTTCAATGTGAAGAAGGGTGTAATAAGACTTAAATGTTAAATTTCTAGCAAATTTAATCTATTAAATACGAGGGAGTGTCATGCTGATGCATAATTTAGACCGTCTTGTCCAAAATGATACCAGCGAGAAATAGTACTTGTAGAGTTTTGCTTTGTGAGTGAAGTTTCGGAGGGCCGTGATATTATACCGTTCAAGAGGCGTATTTCAGCAATACAACCACAGTGTAAATTGTGCGGTTGTCCATGGACGGCGGTAGTAAGAGTTTTATTATAGAGCAGTGTTCAGCAAAGTATAATATTTGGTCGTTTATTGGTGTACTTCGGAAAAATATCGGCTCTCTTATAAACTGATGTTAAGTAAGTGTAAGAAAAATACTTGGGTACACATATATATTCACGCAATCGGACGAGAGAGTTTTGTTTTAATTCATCACAGCCCATGTCCACTGCTGGACATAGGCCTCCCCCAAAGACGCCCACCCGCTGCCATCTTGAGCGATCTGGATCCAGCGGTTGCCGTCGACCTTCGTTAGATCGTCTTTCCATGTTGTTTCAATAGGTTACTAAATAATCATATGTTACTTAATAATAATTACACCAGACGTATTTTTTGTTCATGGTGTACCTTCAAAAATATACCTTTTCCTATTACATAAAAAGTTTGGGTAACGCCCATGAGTTTGGGTAACACCCAAACTTTTTATACGGTAGAGGATACCCGTTCTCCATTGTTCACTATACATTTAAAATTATAATATCGAATGTTATCGTAAACAATATAATATGTCGGCTGTACAAATATTGACTTATCTTGTTCATTTAGGTTGGTGTTTTCTATAACTACACTACTCCATTAAAATTCACAGAATACTCAGTGTGAAATGGTACTGGTACTGTGTTTCGCAGAGAGAGCGAGGATATCGGATGTCCTTAAAAGTGCCGCCTAAGCGGTGTAAGCGGTGTGTGTTCATGGGCGGCGGTGTTATCTTACCATATAGGAGACCCATCTGCTCCGTTGACCGCTATAGAATAAAAAATATATCAGTATAAAAGGGTATAGCGATTCATTCTTCTATTTGTCTTGTAGACAGATAGATATATTTTTAATATGATTCTCTTGTTTTAAGTGCGTTGTATCATGTTATCCGGTGTTATTCCTATTTTTTGCAAATATCTGGTACATCACTAGCGCTGAAATTGTTTTCCTAGCAACAATAATTCGTTTTTCCTAATTTATATTAAATCCTAAACTTTGTTAAAGAGATGCTTTTGTTTTGTTGCTCAATTATTAGTCGCTTGGGAGAAAAGGCTTGCTATAGACCGAAAAGTATCTAATATACGTTGACTATTAATTTGTCTAATTTAGGAAGATATTTTATACATATCACGATGAAATTCCCTCATTTAATATTTTGTAATTAATCTAACCTTATAGAATAGGTATGAAACTATGGATTACAAATCGTATAAAAATTATAATTAATTAATTATTATTATATTACATTATACAATATTATTATGTTAATAATAATAATAGTCCGTTCTGTAAGCTATCATGATTATCATTTTAAATTTAACAAGCAAAAGATATAATTAAAAAAATATCTATGTACATTTGAGTATAATAGTTTTTTAGGATTTTAAATTACTTCTAAGTATTTTAAAATTGAATCACTTCAGTAACGTGACTCATCCTTACAATTCATCTCGAGTTAATAAACTTGTATTTTTAGCGTCATTTAATAAAAATGAAATAAACTGTGTCTAATTTTTGTAAAGTCATCTAACAAAGGTCAACACAGTTTAAAATGTAATGAAAAACAAACACATGTATTCAAATAAAGTTTGTATAAATCAAATAAAAATATTTTTATACACATAAAGTTATCACTTATGAAATATCACTTATTCTAAGTTTTCACACTGGATGCGCCCACGTCTGACACAAACAGAAAAGAAATACAATTGAGTTATCATATAAAAATGCAGTGTCTTGCAGTGCAGCACCTTGGAGTGTCCATGGATGAAGGATTGCTTAGCCTAGGTGAGCCTAATCATCTTCCGTTTTTCATTAAAAAAATACAGCCTAAGTTAAAATATACACTATCGCTTTAATTAAATACAATCGTATGTAAAATGCCTAATAAATTCCAATGATAATAATTAAGGCTCAGCGTGAAATTGAATTGTTCTCTGAATATTTTTGAATATTTGAAAGTTTTGGGTTGTTTAATGAAGCGTCATTGTCAAGGCCCGACGAAGCTCATGAATTTTATCGATTTGTTGATATGAAATTGGTGTATTTCATAATATTACATGTGAATGTATATTGTTGTCAGGTAATATTGTAAATATAATCAATTTTGTATTAAAATGTTTATAATTACATAAGTTAATTAACGTAATTAACATTAAGTTTTGTTTTGTTTCAAAAGTGCTTGCTATTAATCTATGTAATATTTTTAATAAAGATTGTTTTTAGTTTTTTTCACGATACAGTTAGTTAGGCAAATGACCAGAAATGAAAAATTAATTTTAATGGGAATTTTATTCAGAGCCGCGTGGCTGAACGGTAACGTAACATCACGGGTTACTTCAACGGTTTTAATAAAAATTAAATTTATTCGGTCTTTCGAAGGGCTTAATAGTGCCTGTGAAAGTGTTTTTTTAACTGTCTGATCCGTGGTGGCAGTTACCAAATAACCATAAATTTATACGTTAAAGCGTGTATGGTGGCACGGTTTTCTATGAGGGCTGGCGATTTCTTACCATCCAAGGACCAACACTTTCCTATAACAAACTAAGTTTTTTTATGAAATTATAATTTATTTCTTAAGTTTTAGTCTATTAGCCAAAAATAATGTTTAAAGGGCCAATGAAGCAAAAAAACTTTTTGTCTCTTTCTGAAAAGTTGGCCAATTTTGTATATAAATTGCTTAATGTTAAATGAAATGAAATGAATAACTTTGTTTATCAGGAAAAACGCTGAGTCAGCGGTTTTTCCGCCCAGCGAAGCCTACACAGCTACAACGGATGATTCATTGGGATTTCAATTTAACAATTATGACTAATACTCAAATATACCAAACCTTTAGTATTAACTCTATTACGTATTAAAAATAGTTACCATCTTTGGTAAGACCTAACATTAATTAAATTACTAATTTTTATAATTATTTTGAAATTGTAAATTTAATAAATATAAATTCCATATTCAATATAATATATAATTTGTGTATATTACAATTAAAATTACCTCTGTTATAGATAGTAATATTGTGGTGGCAAACGAGCAGGATCCGCGTATGTGTTGCATGCCTTTAAGGAATAAGAACCCTCTTTTCTTGATGGTCAGCAAGTCGTTTTGGTTTGGAAATACCCCCTGTTGGCAGCTGATTCCACAGATAATTCAAACATCTCCTCCATACATTCCGTGATAAATGAGATAGAAGATGATGAGTGAACCAACATCTCAACGCAACGCCAAAAGTCGGTTTATCGGAAAGAATCTTCCGCTCAGAGGTGCGAGCATTATTCCATATGAGGCGGAATTTGCAATTTTTGTTGGAATGTATATTTTATTCTTATTAAAAAAGTAGAGGCAAACGGACATGAGGCTCACGTAAGTAAAACGCCGGCAACACAGCCATAGCACGCATTACGGCGAGACTTTTCTAGCTGGCCATGTTTTAATATAGTATTGTTTCAAAATAACATACATGAGATCCAAACATCTTTCATTGATGTTTTAGTTGGACAAGGTGATTTTGCAATTAATTAAGCTTCAATTTACGCAGAGATTTGTTCAATTATTTAGGTCAAACCAAATCAGTTCCAAATTAAAACCGCACCGTTTAGAGCTAACGCTCTAATTCACATGCTATTAGTCACGTAATCTAAAATCTATCGTAAAATACACAAATAAATTGCTTTAAAATTTATGTAAACACTGTTAAATTGGTGGGTTGTACATATAAAATATTTTCTTCGTTTTTTTTAATAACAATTTGACTTGATTAAAATGTAACCAAATTGGATATTACGTAAATATTCTTCCATTGAAGACTTTAATCTCCATCACGAAGTATAGTATGTATTTGACAGCGCAGTAAATATTTTAATTATTTTTAACAAACAGATAAATGTAGAATGAAAATATTTACTTCATATAATCGTGAATTTTATATTAATTTAATCATGTTTTATTTATTTGACACATGTCAAACAGATGTTCATAGTCAATTTTATATATCAAATGAAGTGAAACCTTTTTCATTTACAAATTTATTAGGAAAAAATATTTCTAAACTTCAATTAAGTTTCATTAATAATCATAGGATCATAAAGAAATTCATTAATAATTTTCCTATAAATAATTTTATGAATTTCAATATTAAAACATCCTGATAAAATGCAGTAAAAGTAGTATTTATCTGTCAAGTACAGTAAACCAATGCGGTCGGATATGTTATGCGTCGTATTATGTATATGACACGTGGTTCGCATTATAATTCCAACCATTTTGGGAAATAAATGCGCTATTCGTCGCGCTGTGGCAATTTTAATATAATTTAAGCAACGCATAGATAATAATTTACGCTTCTGGTTCTTTTGACAAGTGTGTTTTTAAATTTAGAATGTTTACGTATTTAAAATCTTTCTTAGAGTTTGTTTAAATTATAATTCTAATTAATACTTTTATATTTTCTATTTTGAAGTTAAAAAATATATTTTATACTGGATTTTAAAATATATGTCAAATTACAGTAGTACTGGTTTAATGAATTTTCAAATATTGTGGCCGGAAAGGCTTTACTTTTTTTTCTTTTATAATCCACCATAGGGATTCCTAAACTGTGTAAATATATATTTTTAAAGGTTTTATTTCATATGACTTACAGATTATGATCAGAATAACTTGACCAAGATTAATTTTCCAAATTCGAAAGATTTGAAGGCAAAATATTCCAAAGATTTTGAATTGATTGTCTGTGAACTATGTATAAGTTTGATGTATATATGTGTATATAAATATTTGTCCTGTCATATCAATGTAAATATTGCAAATAATAGTATAGAAATTGAATTCGCGTCAATTAATGGTAACAATGCGATACAGTTGACCGAACCGCAAAATTGCGCTCAAGGGGTCGATTCCACAGTCTATTCTAATAAAAACGAATATTGGTTTGACATTTCAAATTTTCACCTAGCACCTATAGTTTACTACTTTAAAAATGAAATTATTTTTCAAGTGAAGTTAAATATTCTTATTCAATTTTGGCTTCAATGAAGGTCTTATGAACGAACCACCTATTCAGAAATAGAGTAGCGTAGAAAAATCGGCAAGAAACTCTGCTGTTTTTTCCAAATCAAAACGTGTTACAGTTAGATGTCATCATTACATCATCATTTCAGCCGTAAGACGTCTACTGCTGGACACAGGCCTCCCCCTTGGACCTCAAAGATTATAACATTGAGATGTATTATTATAAAATATATTACTTTTACTATATAGACAGCAAATTATTATAATTATTTAAATCCTTTCTTTTATAATTCATGTTGCCGATATATAATAAACTGTTTGAATGATAACGAATACGTTCAGAGATAATTTTTGTAGTTATTTTACTTAGCTAAATTTATTACAAACCAAACTTAGTATTGCTTATAAAGGATGATTAATAATGACTTTCATAGACTTTCTTTTATTATATAGCAGACAACGGGGTACATAGTAGTGGTAAGAGATTACCGCTGCCCATGAAAAATCCACAACCCACCCTTTGATGTAACCTCACTCATACAGCGAAAATTCTTATTCTTATTCTAGAAAGTTATATTGATGCACTAATTGAGTCGGCTCGTCCGAAGTGATATCACGGGCTCACAGAATACTATGAAACAGTGTTTGTACTGTGTTTTGCTGAGTGAGTGAGGATATTCGATGTCTTTGAAAATATGCCGCTTTAGTGGTGTACTAACATCACTAAAGCGGCACTAACATAACTATGTCCAATGGAAGCGGTGACCTCGTACCATAAGAAGATCCACCTACTCCGATGTCCGCTATACAATAAAAAATTGACCAACTTCTGTTTATATAAAAATTACCTCGGATTATCACATTTGCCATTTTTTAAATTAAGGAGTGTCGTTTTCTCAACTATTAGATAATCATGGAACTTATTTTCAAAAATTTGTCTCCATGTTTTCACATATTTATTATAAACATTTTTTGACACTTTCATTCTTAAAACAGTTATTTTACAGTTTTCAATGCGGTTTTAATACTTAATTTTGTATACATTGTTACGTATCGTTAAATTATATACCAACAGCCCTCCAATCATCGTAACAATAGGATAGTGTTGACCAGACCGCAATAGTACGCTTCAAGGGACGGTCAATCCTATATTGATTTGCAACTAATTTAACAGCTCTAACATTAAGGTTTGAGATAGGCTTTAGGCATTTGTAACGCAGTCATTTATTTCAATACATACGTACCTCAAACTGTAACAAAACATTAGAATTGCTTACTGTTTAGAACTAGTTAATTTTTTAAAGAAATTTAAAGTCCGGCAACACACTCGTGCCACAGCAGGAGCTGGGGATCTCCATGGATCGAGGACTACTTATCCTATATAAGCCTTCTGTCTACCTATATTAATAAAAAAATTAAATAAGCATGAAATGGTACTCTTACTGTGTTTCGCAGAGTGAGTGTGGATATCGGAGATAAAAGTGCGGCGTAAAAAGCCGGCAACAGAATCAATGCGCGGACTGTGGTGCTTCTGTGATTGTTCATGGGTGGTTGTGTTCTCTTACCATATAGGAGACCCACCTGCTCCGTTGTCTACTATAAAAAAAGGAAAAAAAAGAAAAGAAGATCGTTTTTGATTAATTTAAAAACAGAGTATGTTATAGTATTTAGTCACTTTAACTCGTATAACTAATTAAAAACACGAGATATTACAATTATTATATTTTATTTTTGCAAAACTAAAATACATATAACTCTAATCGTACTATTTAAAAATTAAAACTTTTTTTAATATAATCGGCAAAAATTTAAATCGTTTGCATTACCGTTTTTAACTTTTACACGAATCATAGACGAAACAAGTACCTACTTGCTACAAAACCTTTTTAGGATTATAATAAAACTAGGTACATCTTTGTAAAAAACTAAATGTGTATGTGTGTGTTTTTTATGGAAACGATGGCAAACGAGCAGGCGGCTCGCCTCAGATAAGCGGTTCTCCATAGGCACCCCTAGCCCTTGCAGAGCCGCGGGTGCGTTGCCGGCCTTTAAGGGATTGGTACGCTCTTTTTTTTAAGGTCATAATAGAATAACTTCAACTTAAATTAATTTAATTTATTATTTATTATTTTTCGGTCTCTGGAAGGGCTTGACAGAG
>DWCF01000603.1:0-42140 GCA_018230265.1 Delias oraia | reverse complement strand
TACTCGAAAGGGCGCTGCTGCCCACCCTCCGGTGAGGTGTCCATTAGTCGCCTCTTACGACATCCCATTAGGAAGACGGGGAGTGGTACTATTCTGATCCGGTAACCACACGGAAAAAGAGATAAAGTAAATACATAAGTGCAATGTATGTAGGATAGGAAAGTATATTAAAAAGTTTCAAATACTGCACTTATTCCCGCTAGCTGGAAATGGTGTAGCGCGGAGGAAATGAGCCTCCCAACTGAATGGCAAGTGCGCTCACAGATTAAGGCTTCGGTTTTATATGAATAAAAAGATTTTCTAGCGGATACGAAGTATCGGTATTATTCTTTGTCTGGCTGCGTTCTCGTTTTACCCACTTGCAGAACGAGCAGATAACAACAATACAATTATTTATTTTCTATCACAAAAATCATACTTCAAACACAAATTTCCCAAACATGGCAAAACCTTTCACAGAGTTTGTACTAGCCTTGAAACGTGTATGAAAAACCTCCAGGCTTCCTCCTCCCAACCGTGGATTTTTGGAGTTAAGAAAATTTAACCTGTACAAAATTGATTAAATTGAAAAATAAAATGCTATTCTATTTATAAACTTATTATCTTATGTGTGTGTGTCCGTCCGTACAGCCGAAGAGTGAATTAGCCATTCCAAAATATATTTACCTATTTATATACTTATGTGTCTGTGTGCTTTTGTTTAATACGGAGAGTATTATTACGTAGAACTTCGCTTCTATGATATAATTCTTAAAAGGCTCAACTCGACTAGACGAACTCCGCATTCTTTTGTTTCTTTTATAGTATAGCGGTCAACGGAGCAGGTGGATCTCCTATGTGGTAAGAGAACACCGCCACAGTCAGCGCATTGGTTGTGTTGCCAGCTTTTTACGCCACCTTAGCGGTATTTTTAACGACCTCCGATATTCTCACTCACAAAGCAAAACACAGTACAAGTACCGTTTCACGTTGAATATTCTGTAAGCCCGTGGTATCAATTTGGACGAGCCGGCCTAATAAGTGCGTCCACATAAGCTTCAGCATGGCTCTCATGGAATACTAATATACAAAAGATTATGAAAGCAACATAAATTGTCTGTTATTTTACTTTTTAAGACGTTGACGACTATGTGCTCACAAAGTTATTTGAATTTAATTTCATTTGTAAAGGGATGGAGAATGTCTGGCTTCATATAGCGACTTTCCAATACAAAAATATTCAGTTCCGAGCAGAAAGTCAACGTCCTAAATATGAATATCAGAATTTTATCAATAAGTTTGAACCTTGTTAGAGGAACATAAAATATTGTTTCTACGTTATTTCCATATGTACTCAACAACCTTTACAAATGTTCATCTGAAGTTTCACGTAGCGCACAAAGCTTTTTGATTATCGACTTGTATTCGTGCATATGTCCTGAGTATGGCATGAATTGCGCAGTTACAGTAGGTGTAACACTTTCAAAAGGGATCGTACTTTAAAAAGAAATTTTGCAATATTCTCAACTGCTAAATAACTGGATGAATTTTGATGCAGTTTTGAAGCAATGGTTGAGATTATTTTTAATTTTTAATCAATTAATATTAATTATTAGAATTGGACAAGATTTTTTACTTTTTCATGTAGGGTAACAGTACAGACTTATTCCTGGTAGTAAAAAACACTGCTATTCATGGAAAACCGCTCCATGTGTTATGGTGTGTTGCCGGCTTTTTACGCTGCTTAATTGGTAATAAGACATTTGAATCGAGAAATGGTGATATTTTATAGTAGTAAATAATAAAACGACTTTTTCTATGGATTTAATTTAATTATACGTATTAATACCAAGTACTCCAAATTTGGGGAAAAGAGAAGGTTTGGTATGGAACGTATTGGTGACTTCTGGTGTAAAATGGCTGGTTCCACCAATACGGATAGCCGAAAGAAAAGCCTGGGTCAATCTGGGGATACCCGTTAGAGGAACCCCAGCTCACGAAGCTCTCTTTCCTTAGCTTGTCTCCAAAACTTTTAGCCATGACCACTCCTAGAGTGATTATGAGAAAGAGTAGTTGTAGCCTCATCTGAAAATTTTAATTTATTAAGTACTAAAAAAATCTTGTAATCTAAAGTGTAATGTAAAAAATATGTCTTTATGTAAAGGATTTATCAAAAACTTTATAAATGGCAAGATCATATGTATGTATTTTATTAAGAAATGTTCTACTTAAATATAATTTTAATTAAAACATAGGATAGTATTTAAACATTAATATTGAATGAAGGCTTTTTTGGAAGCCATATTTCTTCGGCCATACAGCCTCACAGCTTCACACGGTCTTTTGGCGCGAGCCATATGCTCGCCGAGAATTGATTTTTAGCTGCGACTAGCGCAAAGGCGTCTCCTGCGAGATATGAACCTCTCGGAGGTATTGGCCGCCTGAGCAACCGGTCGGAAGCTCACCGGAGTGAGTCTAACTGAATGAAGACGGCGACTTATGGGTAACTGGGGTAAACTACAAATGTCCATGGGCGGCAGACTGCTTATCGCAAACGACCCTTCTAGCTATTTACCTCCCGATTTATAAAAAATAAATTAAGTGATTAATACAGAAGAGAATTATAAAAATAAATCAAACATTACCTTGAAATTGTTTCTTCGATATTGTGATGAATAAATTTTATATTCTTATATATAGTAAAACTATTAAATACTAATCACAATTAATAAGTTTTTAATTACATTCGAAATCATTTTACAATCATTTAACAATAAAGAAGTGGTTTTCCCGCGGCCATTTGTAAAGCGTGAAATGTAACTTCATATTCCTTTTTGTTACTTTTAAATATAATTTTAATACAAATATTAAACTCTTACGTAACTGTAATACAAATAATTATATAACAATTTCAGATCACAGTTATATGTGATCTGTATGTATAATAAAGATAATTAAAGGTCCTCCGTCCATACACCACTCCAGCGCCTGCTTGTCCGCCGGTACGTTGCCGACGTTTTACGTATATGTATGCTCTTTTTTGAAGGTCTTTATTGAAGACTTTTTTAAGAAAGTTCTCTTTTGAAGGTTTTGAAGTCGTGATAGTTTGGAAATACCTCTACATGCAGGAGATTTGACATTGTGGTAGATCGTGGCACAAAATGCCTTTTAATTTGCTGTGTTGGTTAATTTGATTAAATGTCAAAAATATTTTATTTTATAAATAAATACAAATTGTATTTGTTTTCTTAAAATTTGCTGTATTTTAATGAAAAATAAATTTCATTAGATTCAGGTTAAAATATTATTTTAAGTAATAGATGTTAAGTGGACCCGTGGGAGAGCCATGCTGAAGCATATGCAGATGCATGAATTGGGTAAGCCTGTCCGAAGTGATACCACGGGCTCACAGAATACTCAGCGTAATACGGTAATTATACTGTGTTTAGCAGAGTAAGTGAGGATATCGGAAGCCCTTAAAAGTGCCGCTAAATCGGCGTAAAAAGCCGGCAACACAACCAATGCGCGGAATGTTGCGCGCTTGTTCATGGGCGGCGGTGTTCTCTTATCATATAGGAGACCCACCTGCTCCGTTGTGTTGTGATTTGTAATTAATATTATGTGTTTGTACCTACTAAATATATACTTTCTATAAAGATCATTGTCAAGCATTTAGTTTAACGAGAGACAACAAGAAAATCTATGACAATTTTTTTGTTATATTTATATTCATAAGAATAATTTAGTTTTATATAGCATTTATGTTGTAATAACATGATAAATACTAAATATACCAAAACAGCACTTGTATGCAAATGACATTAGGACAATTTGCAAAAAATTAAAAGAAAAATATCCCTTGAATTAATTTATTATAATCTACACAACTTCCGGAGTTACACCCTTCGTACTGTGCTCGTCCAGCTTCTGGGAGTCACTCCCAGGTAACCATGTATGCGACGATGATGTCTCGTTCCAATTTTCCTTTTCCGATTCCGGTCTTTCCTGGAGATCTTCTGGTTTAATCACGGCGGGTGCTTTCACAGCATTAGGCTTAATTGTAGTGCTTTCTTTGATAAGAACAGGACTTACTTCAATTGGAGATACATCTGGCTGAATATGGATAGGATGTTTGTATACCGGCGACTTACTTTTTGAAGGCGAAGAGATTTTTTTAATGACAACGAAATCTAGAGGTATGGAGCTAGAGTGACTTTTGGAAGGCTTATTGAACGATATATTGAACAGTTTGTTGAGAAAGAGAAGGGGGTTTATGTCGAATGGATTCTTCTTTAACGGAACATGTTTTTTTATTGAAAAATGTTTAGCTTTGGTTGGGTAAGTTTTGTGCGAACTGTGATACGTATTCGAGGTGAACGTGGGGTATGGATAACGTTTTGAGTGGATTTGGACTGTATCAATAGGTTTTGGTGTAGTCGAGGGTCCAACAGAAGAGTGGTAGTGTGTTAGGTAAGGATTGAAGCCTTTATCTGAATGCCAATTGCTTTTTACATCGTGGTTCGGTATGAATGGTCTGACATTCTTTTCAGAATGCCTTGACGAAGGATAATTTTTACGTGTATGCCAACTATTTAAGTGTTTATCCGGTACAATTTGGTAAGAATGTCTCCAATGAGGGTTTGAATTGACTGACTCGGAGTTGAGCCATCTGCTCGGATGCGAATGGTACCATTCGGTGTGTGGAGTTTGGTAGGGTTTGATTAACCGATATGGGCGAATCGAGGTTTTATGATCAGGATAGAATGACTCACTTACCCCAGAATGGAAGGGATCTTTAATAGACCAATCAAGGGAACTGGCGGAATGGTGTGATTCACTTGGTGAAAAATGATGGGATTGCCAACTTGGGCGATCTGGTTTTACGGGAACGGGATACGGATAGAACGGCTTTGGGGTAATTCGATTATAAGGCTTCCCAGGCCAATATGAATGTTCTGACTTTATTGGACCAGGATAAGAGGGCTCGCGTGACTCAGAATGGTAGGGTTTCACAAACCATTTAGGACGATATGATTCTGTTGGAACGGAGTGGTAGGTCTCGCTCGATTCAGAATGGTAGGGTTTTTTAAACCAATAATTAGGGAGTTCTGATTTTGTTGGAGCGGAGTGATACGATCCGCTTGACTCAGAATGGTATGGTTTTACAGACCAAGTAGGGTGGACTGATTTTACAGGAGCTGAGTGGTTTGACTTGCTTGGTTTAGAATAGTGGCCATTAAAAGACCAATTAGGGTAAATAGATGATTTTTGATCGGGATGGAAAGATTTGGCTGGAACAAAATGGTTAGGTTTGACAGATTGATGTGGTCGGATCGGGTACGGATGGTATGCATTGACGGGATGGGAGGGTTTGTTTAAATTCCAATGTCTATGGTTCCAATCGTGGCTGGGATATGAAGCATCATGCTGTTTTCCGTAATAATCTTCTCCAGTTGGTTGGCGGTAAAAAGAAGGTCGGTACTGCCATTCACGTGCATTAAATGGTTCAAAAGGTCTACTTCCGTGAAATTGGTAATCATTACTGGACCAATCGTGATACTGCCTCGTTGGATGATATTGGTTCCATTGGTTCCATGGCTCATACCAATAGCCTTGATTCCAAGGCAACGATGGGTATGGCTGGTACCAGAAGTGGTAAGGATTGAGCGCGTATGAGTTCCATCTATCAGCCCAGTACGGTGACGCGTAAGACATACCCTGGTTCCACCATGATGGTTGCCAAACGGGTCTGTCATGTCTTATTTCATAATCCCTTGGAGGCTTCCATTTTTTCTTCGCGGCTCCAACTGATAAGCATACAGCAAGTACAAGCAAGAGTTTCATCTGAAAATATTTTTTAAAATAGTTATAAAGATCAAAATAATTAATGAAATTCGTAATATAATATTTAAGCTTGATAAAATAAATTATTTTACATTTCTCCAAGTTGAATGTGTTTCCCTATACATTTAGGGGCACAATAGAGGCTGACTCTTTAAGTAAACAAAATGTTTCGGTGGTTGAAGTTGATTTATAACATTATTTGTGTTTGCTGAACTAACGTTGACTGAGGTCCGTCGTATTTACTCCACAAATATATTAAAAGGTAAGGACAGACCGAAATACACTTTGAAACTCCTGTTTAATGATTTTGTATTGAAACTGGGTTCCAAGGCAGCTCACAATGACCAGTTAAAAAGCATCAGGAAAAAAATAATAAAAAAAGTCTCTTTTGAAAAGAATGTGTACCCACTAAAAGACAGCCGGTGAATTTTACACTATGTAAAATCTGTTTAGTACTTTGCGTCACTTTAATATTAACTGATGGAATAAGGCGCACAGATTCTATAGCAACATTAAAATCACAGAATACTAGGCGTGAAACGGTACTTCTACTGTGTTTCGCAGAGTGAGTGAGGATATCGGAGCCCCTTAAAGTTGCGCTTGGGTGGCTTAAAAAGCCGGCGACATAACCAATGCGCGAACATGCCATGCGCGGTAGTCCATGGGCGGCGGTGTTCTCTAACCATATAAGAGACCTGCTCCGTTGTCCGCTATACTATAAAAAATATAGCATTTAGTATCGTAAAGTAATAACTCACCTTGCTTGCTGTTGATGACAGATCAATGATGCACTTTAAAATTCCCATTCGGCTTATATAACAATAATATTAATTAAAAAGTTCAATTAAAATATCGTTTGGGTTACAGTTAAAAGATAAACATCTCGTCAGTGGCCATCATCTTTTTTCACTAATTAGAATCTGATATTTGTTAACCACTACGTATCATAAATTTTGCGGTGAAGATAATTTGAAAACCTTTATAAAAAAATAATTATTATGTAAGTTAACTACCTTACCCTGGCAAACCTTCTTTTGTCACATATATTATTAATGACTTATATCCCTGTTAACAAATAAGGGGACCTTCAAGAAAAGAGCCTACTTTCCTTAAAGGCATGTAACGCGCTTGTGGCTCTGAAGAGGGCGTCCATGAGCGGAGAACCGCTTGCGCTAGATGAGCCTCTTACTCGTTTGCCACAAATTAAATTTAAAAAATGGGATGATAGTAGAAGGATCCAAATTTATTATTATATGTATTTCTTCATGCCAAATGATAAAAAAATAGAAATAAAAAAAATGAATAGAAATATAGTTAGGTGTAGTTAACCCTTATCACATAGGGGTATATAAAATAGATAATAGGCGATTATCAGGCTTACTCAATTTGCATATAAAATTTCACAAAAATCGGTAAAGTCGTTTCGGAGGATGGTAAGTAACACTGTGACACGAGAATGTTATATATTTGATTTCACCTGTGGGAGAGCCATGTTAATGCATATTCGGACACACTAATTTGGCCGGCTCGTGCGTAATGATACAACGGGTTCACAGAACACTCAACATGACCGATAGCAATGTAGCGAATGTCTACGAATGTCTGTGGTGTATATACATCGTGAAAATTATAAAAAATATTGTAAAACATATAAAAAATCCTAATTGTTTGAAAAATTGTTATAAATTACTAAGATTTCAAACTGATTTTTAATAAACTAACGTGTTTGAAATAATAACAATGCCACGGACTGAAATATATGCAAAAATTATTATTATATATTTAAAAAATATATAAATATTATATTCGTTTTGATGTTTTAAAAAAAGCAGTAATTAAGTGTTAAAATACAATTTGAACAATTTAAATTGTTATATCCCATGTATTGCCAGTTTTGACATTATTACTGACATTAATAGATACTTACGTTGAAATTGTGATAGCAACAAATTGAATAAAGATCTAAAGGTTCCAGTCGAGTCTTTGTCTGGCCTTTCTCAGGTTCAGTAGTACAGTCGTATGCGAGAGTAATCAAGTAATTTTCATTAGCATGATAATTAAAGAAATAAATCAGTGTCGCTATTTAAATGTGCCTCCAAAGGTAAAAGTTTTACCAGAAAAGAATTCTGTACTAAACTAATTAAAGAAACTTCGTTATTCGTCTTGGAAATCCGACATGTTTTATGTACTTAGTGGAGTTTAAAAATTAAAACACGGCTAGCGTAACGAAAACCTTTTTTTTCTTTCATGAGACTTTAGATTTTTAGTTATATTTGAATATCTGGTGTTGTTTAGAAATGTTGTTCCCTCAGCATCTTCTATCAGATTTATCATGGGGAATTTTTGGAGGAACTGTTTGGATTGTACAGCTGAATTACTTTATCGAACATCGATGCAGAACACAAAGTTTCTTTTATATAATATCGATGTTTGTCGCTCCAAAATTGAGCGCTTTTAAGGCATTTTATACACTGTGTTGAATCTGCTACCTGCTTAGGTAATTACAAATCAATATGACTTGAAGACTTTTTTAAAAAAGCGTACATTATCGTAAAAAGCCAGGCTCTGGTTGACCACGGGCATCTATGAGCGGCGGAACGCTTATCTTAGATGAGTCTCCTAGCTTGCCTCCTGGTTTCATTAAAAAAATAAGAGAACATTTTTTACATTATATTTTATGACGCAAATGAAAAAAGATGGCACCGTAAAGATTAAGTGAGAAAACACAGAAGTGCTTCAGAAGACAAGACGCTAGTTGGTTATGTAAATTACAGATACCAAAAATATTCAACTGACCGAAAAAAATAAGTAAAATTATTATTAAAAAATGAGATTATAAATAAAAAAAGATAGGTTTCTATATGTCGAAGCCTAAAGTTACTATTAATATTTATCTAGTTTTATAATAATAATAACAGCATTGAGTCTAGACAACCGCTCACAAAGTTAGGTAGAACTTAATACATATTTTAATAATACGTCAGTAAAGATTTATATTTGATTAGCAACTAGGACTAAAGTAACAGGGAGACACGCCAATTTCCGCGACCTTTGTGAGATTTTTTGCCCGTGGGAGAGCCAAGCTGAAGCATGTAAATAAAACTGAAGTATGTAAACGTACTAATTGTGTCGGCTCGTCCGAAGTGATACCACGGGCTCAAAAAATACTCAGCGTGAGATAGTTGTACTTGAAACGGTGCTTCTACTGTGTTTGGCTTGGTGAGTGAGGATATTGTAGACCCTTTAAATTAAATGACAAAATAGAGAAAAAAAGGTTCAAATGTATAATAAATACAGTGTACGATTATTTAGTAAGTTTGTAAATATATCTCAAAATCAATATAAAACATACAATATCACACACATATAAATACACACAAACACGCGCATTTACAAAATAAAAATAAGATTAAAGCAGAGCATTTTGTTTTATTTATAAATATTATATACATTGTTATGTATTTTAGCCTCAGAAAGCCACATTTGGGAGGAGATTTTTCAAACATGTTTCGAGTCCAGTACTGACTCCATTTCTCTCAAGAGTCTCAACATGTTTGAAAAGTTGTTTCGATTTAATATTGAACTATAACCTTTGTGAGAGAAAATAAATATTTTAATATTAGTTAATGTTATATCTTGATGATATATGAAAATATATTTTTTGATTAAACTCAAAAATGATTCACCACTAAGCCATAGTAATCCAAAGTCTAGACAGTAATAGACCATAAAGAATACGGTTCCATGTTTTGTCTTAAAACCTATACCCGCCTCCCCCTTACTTCCCAATTGTTCAATGAAACAGAGGAAATGTGGCGCCGCTCCCCACAAAAGGAATTCGATTCCCCTTGGAATGGCACTTTGCAGGGTTTTCAAGAAAAATGTGATATAAAAAAGTTTCTGCAACAATATCAGCGTAAAGTGGCACCCTGTTGAGTCCGCTGCTAAATTAATACAATTGGATTTGGGGAAAACATCTTTGATGCCTTAAATAATCTACTTTTATTAAAAAATTTCTTGTGAAAGATAAAAGGCCTTAAAGAAAATTCGTTCGTTCAGAATTATGAAGGACATCGCCAGAAACATGGTATTATACAAAATGCCAAATACCTGTTTTTATATCTACATATCTGCTCATAACTCAATTAGTTTGTATGTTTAGTTATTATAAAGCTTAGGTAATACTCGCTTTAATGAAATAATGATGAAGTCACACCATTAGAATCTGTCACTAAGTGAGCAGGTTCGTTCGGGATGACCCCATAACCTCGCAGACAAACAATTTCGATCGAGGCTTTATCCGGTTTTACCGCTAAAGCGGCTTTAAAAGCCGGCAACACAAGTGTGGCGTGATTTTATGGCCTCCATTATTCACTACATAATGAATAAATCAAATTAAACACTTAATTTATAAATACACTTCACAACATAGTTTAATTAACATAATTTTTTATCGTTTCTCAAACAATTACGGCACAGCGCCGCGACCGAGCACAAAAGTATCTTCCTTCGTTTATTAGTAAGAGTGGTTATGGAGGATCCCTTCGGTAATTCACAACATGAAAATATAGCGTGTCGAGCCGTGGCGAGCATTCATTGGACAGAGCATTCATCAATTATTAGCGAGTTCGCGTGCACGAAGCGCCATATCATGACATCTCTTCTTTTCCAGACCAGTTAGGTATAATGGAGCGAACGACTTGTCAGTGACACTGTGTTTGTATTCATAATTTTTATAGTATAGCGGTAAACGGAGCGACAAACGGTGATTTTTTATATGGTAAGAGACATCGCCGTCCATAGATAACCGTGACATAGTCCACGCTTGCTGTATTGAAGGCTTTTTACGCTGATTAATCGTAAGCGATTACCGTTTCACGCTGAGTCTGTGAGCCTTTGCGATATCATATAGTTTATCATGGTTCTTCCATGACTGCGACCACGTTAAGACTCTCTCGGCCACTGTCAAGCACTTCTAAAGACAGAATAAATTGTATTTTTTTTATTTGGACTGGTATTGAAACCCGATACCTCTTCCTTCATGGTAGGATTATAAAATTACTTAGATACGAGGATCAGGCCCTTTCAGCTATATTATCGATTCATATAAATCCTAAATACTAACTTAGGATACACGCAATTTTGGCCCAGTGGGTATTTTTGTACCTTCAAAACAATGTGCGTGATTTTTTTTATTATACTATGTATTTTCGAAGTTGCATTTGTAAAATTGAATTTTTTTATGAGAACGGAGGCAAACGAAAAGAAGTCTCACTCCTCATCCGATAAGGGGAAGAAGGGCCTCCGATATCGTGACTCCGTAGGAAAACCATAGTATCATTTCGGATTAGTCGGCCTAATTTGTGTCAGCATATGCTTCAACATGGCTCTCACGGAAAAGTGGTCAAAAACTTAGCCCAAAGACTAATTTATATAAATCAAGGTTTTTTCTATGTATTTGTGTTATCTAATAAATAATTGAAATTTTGTTCAAATACTTTCGATCCATTAGACTCTCATTAAAATGCGAAAGGTGATTTCTGTCCCCTCCACCTTTAGAATCGATACAAACCAAAGCACCTGTGTTTCCCACAAGTTCGGCCACACGAGCCGTGCTTCGTTAAAATTTCATGCATGGCCATTCCATATCATTATTTATACTTCTATTATGAGATTTTGTAATATATTGTTCGAATAGTGGGCGGGCCACATAGCTTATTTATTGTTGCGCCGATCATAAGTCGGCGATGATTTGTCATCTTACCCATCTTCATCATTCTTCATTATATACAGTTAGACCTATAAATTCTGATACAACCTGGCTTAGTTCATCAAGTGATTTGTTATGGAAGATATCCCATACAAATTTGTTATATGGGTTATGTTTCTTTGCAGATTGTTCTAATTCAGTTTTTAAAGTTTTAATAAATAATAAAAGTTAATTCCTACGCAAAAGAGGTTCCAGGGGGTTTATTGTAAATATTGTATTAATAATTTTATACTTAGCTTAAGAATTAACGTGTAAAACGAAATAAAATTGGCCCAATGTGATAAACAACCTCAACTCTAAGAGCTTTTAGAGTATCCATTATAACCTTCCTTATTCTTTTGCATCAATTATTGTCATACGACCTCCGTCTTTCGTGTTTTATGATAACTTTTTCATCCTATAGTCAAGTTATTTATGTGATATATTAAAGTTTTTATAACTTTAATGTTTGCTTAATGTGATCGATTCCTTTTTTTATGGAATAGCGGAAAACGGAGCAACTACCGCCACCAATAGAAAAACGCGCCACAGTCCGCGCATTGGTTGTGTTGCCGGATTTTTACGCCACTTTATCGGTATTTTTAGAGTCTCTGAGATATCAGGAGATATCAGTGGTGATAACCACTAACTCAGCGAAACACAGTTCAAGAGTGTAAGTATCGTATCACGCTGAATATTTTGTGAGCCCGTGGTGTAACTACGGAAGAGGCGGCCTATTTAGAGCGTCAGCATAGCTCTTTCACAAATGCAACAGTATTACGACGAGTGCCCGGCCACTGTCAAGCTCTTTCAGAGACCGTATAAATTATAAATTAAACCATAAATGTCCGGACCGGGATTCGAACCCTTGATTGATACCTTGGTAGACTTAGAAAACCAATTAGTTACGAGGCTGTCATACTCTATTCTAATTGTTCATTGAGCTCAAAAACCAGAGCCACAGAGTAGATCAACATTAAAAATAGTTGAAAAATTCTTTGTGAGAAGTTATAACAGGACATTAAATCTTATGGTTTTGAAATTAATTGAATCTACATAAAAAATGTAAATTATTGTAATTAATAATTATTACGTTATAATATGTATATTGAGAAGAAAAATAAACTTTTATTTTTTTTCTCAGTATACATATCAGAAAAATGTTTATTTTTCTTTTTAATTTACATGTCAGAAAAATAAATATTTATTTTTCTTCTCAATATACGAGTAAATATCAGAAATAACATATTTATTTTTCTTCTCAAATCTGGGATCTCAGTGCTTTAATTATTAAAGCTATAGATGCCTTCCTTGGTCCTTTGTGAAATGAATATTTTTGTATCGCTAAAATATTCGTTAATATTGAATAAATACAGCTGTAATGATATTAATAACTCAGAATCTCATATATTTATTACAATGGAGTAATGTTTATGAAATTCCATTCAAGCTATCTTTACCCGTGTCGTTATATTCTTCCTTACATAAATCTCCACTCAGTAGATTGCTCGTTTTATGTGAAAACTCCCGGGTAAAGCTCTAGATATTACCTGTGTCTGAATAAAAAACAAATAAAAAAGTTTTTAAGGTAAATTAGTGAAAACGCCCTTACTCCTTTTGTTTGTTGTCTTTTTTTGAAACAGAGGTCTTATCTTCATATTGGAATTTGAATTTATAAATACAGAATCATTAATATGTAGAATTCGAAAAATTCTACATATTACAGATACATAATAATTATATTTCAATAACATTATTTTAAACTATTGTTGTTAAGATATTTACTGCAATAAATTTTGAGAGCCTCGTAGTCTAATGGTTTTAAAAGCGTACCATGAAGCGACAGGTATCGGGTTCGAATCCCGGTCCGGACAATTATAGTTTTAAAATCTACCCGTCGGAGAGATATGCTGAAACATATGCTGATACAAAAATTTGGCCGGCTCGTCCGAAGCGATACCACGAGCTCACAGAACACTCAGCGTGAACCGGTACTTGTACTGTGTATAGCAAAGTGAGTCAGCGGCGGTGTTCTCTTACCATATAGGACACCCACCTGCGCCGTTAGTTGCTATAGAATAAAAAAAATGTTAATATACCAATAATATTAATATGAATTAATTAGAAATTACAAGCAACTTTTTGGTTAACAATAAATGATTATATTGTATTAAAAAGTAAAAATTAATGTTTTGGCACAAAATATGAAATATATTATCAAAACAATGATAAAATTCACATAAATGTGTTTATGTATATGAAATATATGTTTATGATTTATTTTCTGTTGAGCTTACTGATAATTATATCAAGAATAAAGTTATTTGAGTTTGTAGGTCAGTTTAAAGGTTTCTCAATAGCGGAAATGTTCCATCAACTCTGCGGTTTGTTTGTTAAAGAGAAAACATCGCTTTCAGCGCGCAGCGCCCAGATTACTAAACCACAAGGGACTATTTACTGCGCTTTAAAGCAGTTTTTTCGCTGCATTTTGGCTGAATATCAAATTTTGAAAAGTATGAGTAGGCATTATTTTTTTAGTAAAATCAGAAACTACTTTCATATTTAAATCTACTTAGATACAAAGTGAATTTCTTATACCCAGGAACTAGGGCATACCATAGATTTATATATAATCCGTATCCTTACATAAATAAAGAACCATAGTTAATGACTGTAGACCTGTATTCTGTGAACCCGTGGTATCACTACAGACCGACATTATCAGTTTAATTATTCTAAGTTGGTAACTATTTAGAGTTTTAAACCTACCAAATATGTTTTTTTTATTCACCAGAACAAGAAAAAAAAAATCGCAAGCTATGTTGTTTAGGATAAATAAACATTATTTTTAAAGAGAAATAAAAGTAACAATTTCCTCCGATGCCTTGAACGAAGGTTTGTTAGGAGCGTTCGTCCATAATAATTTATTTAAATTGTTTCTATGCAAATATTGACCTAGACTTCTTAACCTTGTTTCATACGCATGTTCTACATGCGGAATTATTTGAGGCCTAAATATATTGTCATTATTAAATAACTTCAGGACAATACAGTAGCAGGTATTACAAGCAGGTGGGTCTCCTATATGGTAAGAGAAAACCGCCACCCATGTAAAACCACGCCACAGTCCACGCATTGATTGTGTTGCCGGTTTTTTCCGCCATTTAAGCGGTATATGTAAGGACCTCCGAAATCCTCACTCACTCAGCGAAATAAAATAGAAGCACCATTTGAAGTACAACTACCATTTCCCGCTGAGTATTCTGTGAGCCCGTGGTATCACTTCGAACGTGCCGGCTCAATTAGTACGTCAGAATATGCTCCAGTGCGACAGTATTGATTCACTCGCACGGCCACTGTCAAGCCCTTCCAAAGACCGAATAAATTATTATTGTCGGGATAGCTCTGGCTTCATTGTAGATGTTTAAAAACTTAGCTACGACACTCAAAAACTGCCTCCTACTGCTTGTTTAAAAAAATTAAGGTCTAAATAGAAGTTTTTTTTAGAAAAACAGTGGCAAATGAGCAGGAGGCTCACCTAGGGCAAGCGGTCCTTCGCCCATCGACATCCCCAGATGTTGCAGAGCCGGGGGTACCTTGCCAGCATTAATTAAAGTATATTAAAAGAGAAATAAAATAAATGTATTATGATTGATGTTTGCTTAATTCACTACCATTGCATTATTGGACCGCGTCCAAGTTTATAGAACAAGGCTATTCGTCATCAGCACGCTATAATTCTGCTGTTGGTTTGATTTATCTGTTGCAGGAAGTCAGTTTGAGAATTAAAATTAACATAATATATTATATTATTTCTGTATTTCAATCTTTCACAAGGCTTTATTAATAATGCAATGTTCATTGACTTACGTGCTTATAAGAAACGAAAATTTATGAACGTCAATAATATGCCATACTGGGTTTTTTTCGCATCTTAAGCGGCAAGCGTAATAACTTTCCCCTGGGAATCAAACCCATTCTTTCAGGCAGAAATAGGGTATACAATGAAAATATTAGGCAAGGCAAATTGTAGTAGTTAGATATGTAAAATTTAACAAAATAATTTTTATAAATTACAAAGTATTGAATTTAATTTTTGTGTTTGTTATAATTTTACCAAAACCTACCACAAGAGAATTTATACACTTATGATATTTCCTACAGTGAGTTGTCAATATTATCATCTTATATTTGACAACGCATAATCACGGTAAAGTTAAATGTATAATCTTACATGGACCGAATATATAATGTTAGCGTTGTGAGTCGTGTCGTACTGGTCGCGACATGTTTGGAATGGGTCCAGAGGCTTGTTCGACAAAATTATGCGTCTATCTGTTACGAGCAGGCTCATTAGGCGACGTCGACCGTTACAGTTAACCCGCTGTTGTTATCATGAACCACTTATATGAATTATATGTCCTCGTTTTATAAAACTATTTTTTTTTGCAAATTTCAATAAATTTCAGCAAAATTAATAGAAAACTTGACCGAATAGTGAAAGAATGGAGACCACGGACTAGCAAGCGCAGCGTAGGTCAACTATAAAAAATATAGATACATAACATAAGGCAAGTTGAAACAGGGGTACGGTTTAGCTGTATGCCCCACCACAAACGGAGCGCTGGTTTCCCCCTATACGCACCAACAAGAAAGACGCTGGATTCAGGTCACCTCCGACATGTATGCATGGAGGTCCAAAGGGAAGGCCTATGTCTAGCAGTGGACATCCTAAAATGATGATGATGATGAATAGTAAATAAACTGGGCGTAAGATTGTTAACAATCTGAGCAACAGCCCTTGTTTAAGGGTATATGGTACGAGCTACAGCTTTTCGTCGTTTCATATTAGTGTCAGTTTCTGTCCTCAGAACAGTGGCAGCTTCTTAACACTCGCCGGTTTAAGGCCGGCATCATACTCGCGGCACAGCATGGACTGGGAGTGTCCATGGGCGGAGAACCGCTTATCCTAGGTTAGCGTCTTGCTGCTTGACCTCCTTATTTTTATTTAAAATAAGACTGCCATTAGCATTTAAATAATGTCGAGGTTTTGGTGAGCTTGCAAGAACTTGCCGATTTGGATTAGTATCAGTTTCTGATCAATGGCAGTTAACGCTCGCAAATATGTAAATAGTTTACCAGATTTTGTAACAAACTTAGAGAGGTTTAAATGAGGTTTTAGATTTAATAATTTATATTCTAAGAAGTGTTTAACTCTATTTGCTTTACCAATGTAAGAATTTTTTTAAATAACTTTGTTATTTTATGGTACACAACGGTGCAAGTGGGTCTCATATATGATAAGAGATCACCGCCGCCCATGAACAACCGCGCCACAGTCCACGGAATGGTTATGTTCCCGGCGTTTTACGTCGCTTAAGCGGCACTTTTATAGGCCTACAATATCTTCATTCACTCTGTAAAACACAGTACAAGTACCGTTTCACGCTGAGTGTAAGAAAAAAAATTCTGAATAGTATAAATTAGTAAAATGTGGTGAATGAGTTAAATGTTTGAAATTCGCATTTCATGTGCTAAGAGTTGAGCGAGTATAACATTTTGTTAACAAAAATTTAATACTGTTCACAAGTGATGTAAATGAAACGTAATAGAACCTTTTGAGGAAATTTCTCTCAACCTTTAGCGAGAGGCGGAGACGAATGTGTCACGTGAAAATTCTTAATGAAAATTTTAATTTAGTGCCACACGCTCTCATACTGGAAAAGCTCTGCGTTGGTCTATTTTTAACACAATATACGGACTGTAATCCCTAGTAAAAACCTTGTCGCAACTCACCAATCCCCTAAATTAATTCCAAGACTCGACTCGAGAACCACGCCAACGGAAAGATACTAACGACGCAAAAATGGATGTTGTAAGTTTTCCATGTCTCAGAATCTAAGCGTGAAATACTGCTACATGGTACTTGTACTTTCGCTAAGTGAGTGAGGATAATTACAATAAACATGATTTATTTCCTCTTAAAAAATATACAACTTATCCTAAATCTATTTTAAGATTAAAAATAATATTGAATAATATCCCTTATTACTGAGTCACTCTATCTTTATTTGACTTTTTTATTCTATAGCGGACAACGGAGCAGGTGGGTCTCGTGTATAGTAAGAGAACACTGCTGACCATAGACATCCTCGAGACAATCTGCGCATTGGTTGTCGGCTTTTTACGCCATTTTTAAAGGGTCTCCGATATCCTCATTCAGAAAAATACAGTAGAAGCCCCGTTTCAAGTACATCTAGTATTTCACGTTGAGTATTCTGAGAGCTCGTGGTATCACTTCGGACAGGCCGGCCCAATTAGTGCATCCGCATATGCTTCAGCTTGCCTTTCCCACGTGTGTGACAATATTAAGACACTCGCCCGGAGTCTCGTCTCGTCACTCGTCCTTCCATAGGTTGAATAAATTATAAATTAAATTATAATTGTCTGGACCGGGATTCGAACCCGATTCCTCCCTCTTCATGATAGACCTATTAATTTAATTAGCTACAAGGCTCTCGATCTCTAATATCTGTCACGTGACTTTTTTTTATTCGCCGTGTAATTTAAAATCTAACAATATGTAACTTTTAAATGTATAAAATATTCGACTCGATAGAAAAGAGAAATCGAAGAAAAATGCTATCTTTTCTTTTCACTATTTTCATGCCACGATTGTTCTAATTGAAATTTCCTCGCAGACTCGTAGCCTGCATTCCTGTTGAACTTTAATTTTACTTAACATAATTCTGCACCATTGTTAAGGAATCTTTTGTTACCTTATTCAACATAAATGTAAAATAAAAAAGGATTTTTAATTTTAACTGGTATTTTTAAACCGAGTGATAATGAAAAATACCACATTTTTAGGAGTTTAAATGCATATTTTTTAACCCGTGGGAGAGCCATCTTGAAACATGTGCTAAGAATATAATATGTGTAAGAATATCTGAAGCCCTTATAAATGCCACGTGGCGTAAAAAGCCGGCAATACCATCAATGCGTGGATGTGGCGGTTCACGCTACAAGAAACGTTTAACGCTGAATATTCTGTTATACAAGACAAAACATTCAAAGATATTATTTCAGAAAAATGTGGAAGTATCTGTGTTTTTAATTAAGACCAGTGTTAGTTTTTTTCCGGTTTACACTGATTAAAGGCGTGGTGTGTTTTCCTTTGACTCTCATGTTAATATCATTAACACGTTTTTCCGTTATGAAACACTGTGAACTTTGTGAAAAGCGTAGAAAAATTTCTGGGAAAAGCATTTCCATTTAAGATTTGTAATTAGAATATCAAACAGTACCGCTATCGGAAAAGATAATTGAAATTGCTATAGACGTGTATCTCTACTATGTAAAACGAAAGATTGCCTCATTCAGTAATTTTGAATTATACATAAAAATTCTCTCCCATGGGAGAGCCACGCTGAAGCATACGCTGATGCCCTAATTGGACTGGTTCGTCCGCTCGTCAGTGTGAAACGGTACTTTTACTATGTTTTGCTGAGTGAGCGAGGATATCGGAAGCCCTTAAAAGTGCCTCTTAAGCTGCGTAAAAGTCGGCAACACAAGCAAAGCGCGGACTGTGGCGCGGTTATCTATGGGCGGCAGTGTTCTCTTACCACATAGGAGCCCCATCTGCTCCGTTGTCTGCTATAACATAAAAAATAAATATTTCATTTAAATATTTCGCTTACGCGGAATTTTCAAGGACCTCCGATAATCTCATTCACTCAACGAAACACAGTAGAAGTACCGTTTCAAGTAACGCTACCGTTTCTCGTGGAGTGTTCATAAATATTAAATATGATTTAATCAGATATTATGGATTATCAGATTATGGATATAATAGGCATTCGAAAACTGCATCCATGCATTATATTATAAATCATTATTTTATTTGTTAGGACATTATGAGGTCGGAATATTTACAAAAATATTTTCATAACAAAATAATAAAAAATCTTTTCACTTATTTGGATGCTATAAATGGATCTAATAATTTCCCCTTACTACGACAGTAACACATCCAAATCGAAGATAGTAGAATGGTTGACAAGCACGTAGGTAATCTTTCACCATTATGGAATATTCCCCTTATCCGCTATATAAAAAATACTATAACTATCATATCAATCAAACTTCCACTTTGTTCATAGCAAGTGTACCATTGGGGTGATCTATGAAGGCGTCTGGCGCGAGGGTCGCTTCTTTTTTCCGGACAAGCTGAGACCCGTTCCCTCAATTAATCCGGGAGACGTGTCGCGTGACGGCTGAATGACGACTGACTTAGGGTGCGGGCTTCCGAATGAAATACGCAGTTTTCTTTCACCGTTCCTACGTATAACAACGGTTATTAAATATATAATAAAATAATAATATCTACTAAAACATTGTATGTAGTAAGAAATGACATTTGTTTTATCTATATAAGCTAATAAGAGCCTGGTAGCCACGTGGATAAGTCTGCCATGGAGAAAGTGGTATCGAATTTTGGTCCGGACAATGATAAATTATAATTTATTCGGTCTCTGGAGGGGCTTGACAGTGGCCGGGCGAGTGTCTTAATACTGACGCTCCCGTCGAAGAGACATCTGAAAGCATATGCCGATGCATTAATTGGGCCGGCTCGTCCGAATTGATACCACGGGCTCACAGAATACTCAACGTGAAATGGTAGTTGTAATTGAAACGGTGCTTCTACTTCTTAAAAATTCTGCTTAAGTGGAGTAAAAAGCCGGCAACATAACCAATGCGCAGACTGTGGCACGGTTGTCCATGGCCGGCGGTGTTCTCTTAGCACAAGGAGACCCACCTGCTGCGTTGTCGGCTATAGAATTTAAAAAAAAATTATAATGGCATATAATTTATATGCTTTTTCGTCAGTATGGTGACCGATTTAGACATACACTTTACATACATATAAACGGAAATGCTGAAATCAGAAGCTATGAATTATTTTCCACTCTGACGTCACAAGGCCATTGACGTCACTAGCACTGCTCCATAATTCAAACTAGCTGAAATGTCACAATCCTATTTGAAATTTCATCTGTTTGAATTTTAAATCTTAGCTAAGTGACTTTAAAATATTTTTTCTCGCGACTTCACAGAGTACTAATTATTATAGATGTATTTTTATTATGGGCGGACTACGAAGCGATTCCTGAGAAAGTGAGAGTTTACCGCTCACGGACAAACGCAATATAATCACGCAATATATAATTCGCATACAGTGAAATAGTATTACTGTTCCACACTGATAACTAATCTGTGAGACTGTGGTATCCTTCAGGATGTGCCGGCACAATTAATGCGTCAGCACATGCTTTCGAGTAGAACAGTGTGAGGATACGATAAGTCATTTAAAAAAATCACAGTTAAGTGAAGATATAGTAGCTAGGCATTCCTCAAAAAATGTCGAAATTTTATTTCTGAGTCAGATGAATTAATTTTAGATTAATTTTTCATTTCAATTTATGCTGTACTAAATGCTACTGTTGTTTTTTTATACCGTATCGGACAGCGGAGCAGGTGGAACTCCTATATGGTACGAGAACATCGCTGTCCATGAACAACCGCGCCACAGTCCGCGGTATTGGTTGTGTTGCCGGATTTTTACACCGTTTAAGCGGGACATTTTAGGGCTTCAGATATCCTCACTCTGCGAAACACATTACAAGTACCGTTTCTTCTGAGTATTCTGTGATCCCGTGGTATCACTTCGGAGGAGCCGGCCCAATTAGTGCGTCAGTATATGCTTCAGCATGTCTCTCCCGCGGGTAAAAGTGAAAACGTCGAGGGAATGCCATCGCTTTATCCCTTACAAAAAAAGCATTTACTAAACAGATTATTCATCTTAAAATTCTAAATAGAATCACTAGCTGAACGTTTTCAAAATAAACTTAAATATCTATATAGTATGGGCGGGATTAAGATCACTTTGTAAAACAACTTTTAGTTGCCAATTAAGTTTTACTCATCCCTTCAGCTAGCGCCCTGGGTCTGAAATACACCTATAGATCCAGGATTAAACTTGATAAATACAGCTAAAATAAAAAAAATTGTTTACATAACACATTCTATGCATAAAAGTGTCCGCTTTTGGGAATACAAATAGAAATAAAGGGAAATATGTTCTAAAACAAACATTAAAATTCACGGCTCATATGCGAGCCATCAAATAAATGAAAAATCTCGAAAGCGTCGGAAAGGTTTTAAATAATTAAAATCGAATTTAGGACAACATTTTCACATGTTTTCCTCTCAAAAGCGTGACACGCTTCTTGGAGGCGAGTGATTTTAATTTCCTTTTTGTACAGTCGGCAGATTAGCCTATGCAAATGTTTTAATAATATGATAAATTTTTTAGACAGAGCTTTTTTAGGTGTTACCTGCTACTTACAAATAAGGAAAAAATATATCTACTAAAAAGGTAAGCAACCCATCCAACAACATGTTGTAATTTCTGTATTGTGTAACATTGCGCTGTAAATGCACCATTTTAAACTGTTATAAAAAAATATTAGTATTATAAGCCATTTAAAAAAAAATTGATTGGGAAGGATTGCATTTATATACATATGTATATCAAAAGACATTTGTATTAAATTTTACAAATCATAATTTGAATCAAATCATTGTTAAAATGTTTATATAATAATAATTAATAACTAATAAGTACACCAACCCGCCTGCCAAGCGTGGTGATTAAGGCAAATAACCCCCCTATGACCAAGCGTCTTTAGGGGAGGCCCATGTCCAGCAGTGGACTTGAATGGGCTGATGATGATGATGATGATGATGAAGTACATCATATGAAACGCCATCTATTGCCAGTTCTTTCAACTACGGACAAATGACAATTGTATGTCTGTGTGACTAAAGGTCAACAAGAATCTGAACACAATTTCGAAATTTCGAGGGATTTTTTAGGAATGAAATGTCTTGATTTTTTCGTTTATGGCCTTTTAAATGGCATTTTTAAGGGCCTCACACATTCAGCAAAACACAGTACAAGTATCGTTTCACGTTGAGTATTCTGTGAGCCCGTGGTATCACTTCGGATCAGACGGTCCAATTACTGCATCCGCATATCTTTCAGCATGGCTCTTCCACGGGGAGACTAGAGCCTCATGTCCAATTGCCAAGTGTATTTATAAAACAAAACTTCCCTCAACTTTTTTGCTATCGCTACACACGAGTTCTTCACAGTTTTTACACGTGAAGTGTTACATCTTACATCTCGGTAAGTAGATAATTTACACCTCTGTCACCTTCCTACTTAAATTCAATGAAAAATGAAATAAAAATTAATGTAATTATTTTATTAAATTAAAATATACTTTATTTTATATAAAACTAATTTTAATATTGCTTTACTAGAAATAATGTTTTTTTTAAGCTTTTAAGCTCACGTGATTTCTTTATAGCGGAAATGACAAAACACTATAAGAGACTGATTTTAGCTAAGTGTATAAACTGGATGAATGTATTTATATATTATTATTTACAAATATTATGTTAATTATATATAAGTACAACTCAAAATTAACTAATTAAAACTATATCATCATCAGCCCATTCAAGTCCACTGCTGGACATAGGCCTCCCCCAAAGACCCACCTGTTACGATCTTGAGCGATCTGGCTCCAGCGGTTGCCCGCGACCTTCGTGAGATCGTCTTTCCATCGCGTGGCGGGACGTCCCACTCTGCGTTTTCCGGTACGCGATCGCCAACGAGAACCTTTCTTCCCCATCGGTTGTCGGTTCGTCGAGCGATGTGGCCAACCCTTTGTCACTTCAACTTACTAATACGGCGGGCAGTGTCGGTTACTGGTTCCGCTGCGGATAACGTCATTTCTGATTTTATATCGCAGCGAGACTCCGAGCATTGCCTCTCCATAGATCGCTGGGTGACTCTGAGCTTCTCCATTAGACCCATCGTAAGCGACCACGTTTCAGATCCATGTCAACACTGGCAACACGCACTGATTGAAGACTTTCGTCTTCAGGCACTGAGGTATTTTTCACAAAAACACACATAATAATATTTAATAAGGTTGTATGTCGGCTTTTACGCCGCTTATGTGATATAATTTCAAAGCCCTTCGATATCCTCAATCAGTCACTGCAGCACAGTATAAGCACCTTTACACACTGTGTTTTTTGTGAACTGTCTCAATAGATTTTTGTGGTAAGATCGTAAATATTCGGCCCGGGATGCGAGACAAATACCTCTCGCTTTGTGGTCCATTTATAGAATCAATTAGCTACGAGGCTCTTATATTATTAGAAAAAAGCCACGTCGCGATCGTTTCGTTTTATTGATATATCAAGTATTAAATGCTAAGTAATAATGGCTCAGCATTGTAAATTATTTTTTAATCAAACCTAGAAACAAGGAAACACCTTCATACATTATGGTTTAAGTCACTATGTGCTCGCCCAGTTAATAAGTCCTAAGCACCTAATGGTATCTCTGCGAAGGCTTCGAGTAGTGGAGGGTGTATTGCAGACCCCTCGATCCCTTGACAGGCACAAAGGCTGAAGAGCCACTTCATAGATCACCCTTAACATTTTTTGTAACTGCATAAAGATTGTGCACGGAGGATTATTGGTTAAGAAGGCTTTTCAGGCATGTGAGAAGCTTCTATAGGTTAGGTATCTAGTCTTTGGTTGGCAAAAATTTCATAGATTTATTTAATTCACATAAAAAATCAGACAACCATTATCACCCGTAGGAGTCCCATGTCGACGCACTAATTGGGGCGGCTTGTCCAAAGTGTCACAGAATACTCAGCGTAACTCGGTACTAGTACTATGTTTCGCAGAGTGAGTTAGGATATCGGAGGCCCTGAAAAGTGCCGCTTAAGAGGTGTAAAAATTCGGCAACACAACCAATGCGCGGATTGCGGTACGGTTGTTCATGGACGGCGGTTTTCACTTACCATATAGGAGACCCACCTGCTCCGTTGCGGACAACGGATATAAAGCGGACTATAGAATTTAAAAATTGTGAATTAAAAAACATACAATAGTCTATTATCACTCAATTAACTTGTATTTTATGCTCATTTTAATTTTCAATTACTGTTCGTCACATTACAAAGGACAATTTAATTTTCCAATATAACCAATCCTGCGTGTGAAACATGAGTTTTTCTAACACTATTATTTTCGTTTAGCAAAAATCTTGACAATATTTTACACAATATTTAGGTGGTACGAAGTTCACCGAGACTTCCATAAGAAAATATAAAGCCTTTATTTAATCCCTGCTACAATATAGCTAAATTCATCATCATCATCATCATTTCAGCCGTGAGACGTCCACTGCGGGACATAAGCCTTCCCTTAATTACTATTTTTTTAAATTATATTCCTGTTTCAAGGAAGGTCCACAGAATGGCTAATAGCCTCTTCCAGTGATCATCACTGGAGGTGACCTCTATTTATGCATATAAAGTGATTTATGTGTAAAATTAATGGCCTACGCGAGCCCATTTTTAATTTGTCACCAACATGCTTTGTAATGGACCCAGGAACGGTGAGTTGCGGATTTGATATCTCGTTGGAATGGCTTCCGCCTTCCCAGCCACCGTGAGGCGTGAAGAGATTTATATCTGTACCTTTGTCAACTGGTAACTTCAACAACGCTTAAGAAAATCACTTTTTTATTTATTTTAACTGCTAACTTATATGTTATTAATTGAAATCGTTAATTTGCTTTATCATATATTAAAGCATTAATATTTCGCTATTAAAAACAGAGATACTTTAGTGTTGTACAATATAAGTTTAAAAATATATTTATTTTTTAAATAAATAAAATTTGATTAAGATCACTCTTAAAAATATTGAAGTATAAAATCTAGATGTTAAATGACTCTCAGACATATCTTATATAATTTAATACGAAGAGTAAGATTTGTTTCGAAGTAGTTAGGCGATAAAAACATACCTATATACCGCCATGCAAGTTTCATATTATAAGATTATTAACTTAAAACTTAACAAGTGAGCTTAAGTGAGCTCCAGAAATTAATTAAACTTTTAGGTTAGTCAAGGTTAGTCAACTAAGTCGTGGCAGTGGCAGAGAGGTATTATTACAAACAACTATAACCTATGTAAAATGTAATTTAAATTTCCCACCTTTTCAATGCGATGTCAATGTTGACTTTTGAGTATCTCGCTCTATCACCTCTCTCGCTCTGCTTACATTCGTCTTTTTTATGGCTGACAACGGAGCAGGTCTCCTATATGGTAAAAGAAACACCGCGGCCCATGAACAACCGCGCCACAGTTTACGTATTGGTTGTGTTGCCGGCTTTTTACGCCGCTTAGCGCGTACGGCACTTTTAAGGGCCTCCGATATGCTCATTCACTTTACTCATCCACATATTGAAGTTAAGTTAGAATTACGGAAGAGTACTTGTTACTGTTAATAAATCTATTATTTTCTTTTCCAACGCAATAGTAAAGCCATTTAATTACGAAATTCAGTAGTAAGACTAACACGCAGTTAATGTGGCCTCAAAAGCAATTTATACAACGCCAACAAATAATTTAATGAAAATCCTCAAGCATGCTTCAGTTGAATTTAAGCGTAAGATATTTAAAAACTGGTTGTGATCTTTAAAACCAGCCCCACAAATACCAGTCAGGGGCGAATCACAATTTGTATGAATTGAAAAGCCTTTCACTACGAGTTTCTTTGTTTTTGCTGGTTTTTGTATTTTATATTAAACAAAATTGAGAGTAATTAAACATTAAGCTGCGAAGACCGGGGAGGCTATTATGGCATGTCTGTGCGTAGAAAAGACGATTTGTTTTTTTCAATTGTATAGCGAACAACAGATCAGGGGTCTCCCATTTGTTAAGAGAACACCTATGAACAACCACGCCACTATCTCCGCTTTAGTTGTATTGCCGGATTCTTACGACACTTCATCATAGTCATTTCAGCCGTAAGACGTCCACTGCTGGATATAAGCCTCCTCTTTGGACATCCATGAAATCTGTCGGAGGCGATCTGCATCCAGCATCTTTCGGCGACCTTTATAAGGTCGTCTGTCCACTACCCAGTTCGTAGTCACGACACTTAAGCGGCATAACTTCAATTTTCTGTAAGGTCATGGTATCGTTTCAGATGCGACGGTTCAATTAGTCTATCAGCATTCGCTTCAGTATGACACTTTTATGAGAAAGACACTTGTAAGACTATCGCCCGTTCACTGTTAAGCCTTTCCAGAAACAAATAAATTATTTTCAGAGGTTTAAAGCCGGAACCTCAGAATTCACAGTAGCTAACGAGACCGTACCACCAAGGTGATCTTTAATGCTCATATCATACCGATAGTCTTGCCAACATGCGGTGAACAATTCCCGCATCGATCGCAAACATTAGAACCCATTTGCAAACACATTGAACCGGGGCATTTCACCCTTCTGACTATTAAATGAATTACCCAACATCGAATTCTCGAATAAATTTCATTATTCTATACGTTATGAATACTATTCAAAGAAAGACTGTATATATTGTCGATTGTTAACTTTTTTGAAAAGTCTATTATCGCTTAACTAAGTCACATAGAATTTTTAATATTATTTTCAGAACTGGTGTAACTTTTTTATGTTACAGCGGACAACGGAGCAGGTGGGTGTCTTATATGGTAAGAGAACACCGCCGCCCATGAACAACCGCGCTACGGTCCGTGCATTGGTTGCGTTGTCGGCTTTTCAGGCCATTTAAGCGGCATTGTAAAGGCCTCCGATATCCACACCAACCAAAAAAATAAAGAAAATATATTTTTTTTAAAAGTAGGCAATTAGAGGTAACACATAATATAAACTAAAAGAAAATACATCGTGGATTGATTTTTGTAAGGTAGTGCGTGTAATTTGATGTGTGTGATGTTTCTATAATTGTATATTAAAATAAATATAACCATCAAAAAGCTTCATTAAACCATGAAATGTAGAACCATTTCACCGCAAACTGCCTTCCACAATTTATGATCTCATTTCCTCGAGCGAGTCAAATGCTAAACCTTTAAAACGAATGGAAAATGTCTGTTGGCGTGGAAAATTTACGTTTTCGCTTTGCAATTGATTTTTTTTAAAACGGTAAACGTTTTTTCAAAAATACACCTGATCTATATTATATATGGGAATTCCAGTCAACGAAATATTTTTTTTCATATTGTCAATATTTTGCTAAAATAAATATTCAAAAACCTTTTGCGAATGTTTTTTTACAGTTCCTGTTTGGGTTTTGTTTTTAAAATAAAAACCCTAATTGATTTAGCTGACGAAATCTGCGAATGTTACTTTCATTGTTTTAGATTTTTTATATTATTATATACCTCCAGTTTTTAATAAAAAAATACAAAATATTGTAAACACATTGTATAAAAAAATAAATCCGGTTTCTTGACTGTTCTCTTCAGATCTAGGCGTCATCAACATTCTGAAACTAAGTTTTTCAGATGTTCTACATAATATATGTATATGTCAATAGAGACGTCTCTAATTTTTTTACGTTTTAAAGTTTTAATAATATTGAATCAAACAGAAGCTGTAATACTTCACTTTCTAGAACATATATCCATATGTTTTTATGGTATAGTGGACTACGAAGCAAATAGGACTCCTTTATGGATGAAAACACCGTCGCCATGAACAAACACGTCACAGTCCGCGCTTGCTTGTATTGCCGGTTGTTTACGCCACTTAAGCGGTATAATTTAAAGGTTTAATTCATCAGCATCGATGTTCTCTTACCATATAGGAGATATACCCGCTCCGTTGTCCGCTATACTATAAAATATACATGATGATTAAATAAAATATTATTAAATGATGATTCTTTTACGTGTCCATATATTAAAATAGTGCACTTGTGACAACGAACCGTGTCTGACTCGAAAAAAGTTAACAACGAAATCGGATTAAACGGAAGCGAAGGGAATTAAGTTCCGCGCGGGTACCGAGATGTTATTATGCCGGCTGTACTGTATGCAAGTAATTCTGTTGGAATTGTAAATTCTATGAATAAGATAATCATTTCTAAATAACAAATTATCATAATATCATGTCATTACCAAGACTTGTTTTATGAACGATACTTCGTTTTCACAATTTCCCGTGAGAGTGCCATGCTGAAGTATATTATGTGTCCGGAGTGATACCACGGGCTCAAAAAATACCAGCGTGAAATAGTATTTATAGTGTATTTCATCCAGTGAGGATAATACGCTACAGACTAGCCTCGTAGCTAAGTGGTTTAATAGGTCTACCATGAAGCGGGAGGTATCGGGTTTGAATCCCGGTCTGGACAATTTCACATTATAATTTAATTTTAAATTTATTCGGTCTCTGAAAGGGCTTGACTTGTCTCACCCGTGGAAGAGTCATGCTTAAGCATATAGTGACGCACTATTTGGGCCGGCCGAAGTAATACCACGGGTTCACAGAATATTCAGCTTGAAATGGTAGTTGTGTTTGAAACGGTGCTTAAACTGTGTTTCGCTGAGTAAGTGTGGATATCGGAGGCTCTTAAATAGTGCCGGTTAAGAGGCGTAAAAAGTCGGCAACACAAGTAATGCGCGAACTGTTGCGCATTCAGCGGCGGTGGTTTCTTACCATATAGGAGACCCACCAGCTCCATTGTCCGCTATAGTTAAAAAACTTAAAAACCGTGTGATTATTGTAAAAAATGAACAGAATGTATAACATTAATTATTGTTAAGTATTCTAATTGTGATATAGGAACGGACACTCTAAATAATAGCATTAAATATCGTTTATTTTCAACAGACATGTGTTTTTAAAGTACTCTAAGTAAATAGATACACGCTTTTGTTCCATGTACAATAAAATAAATAATAAAATCTTTTTTTTACGGCGAAACTCAATTGTATGACTGACTGTGCTGTCCAGATCACGAAAATATTATATACATATCCAAAGAAAGATTCTCGAATTGTTGAAACTATATCGAAAACAATTTTGCAAATATTTGAAATCCAACGCATAGTTCGAGTTGTCGCAGGCACTTTGACCTCAATACCAGCTCACAAACAGGAAGGCTCTAACAAACTGCAGCCTCCACGCTCGTGCTTCGACTGCAAACTGATATCGAACGAATTTTTCCTGATTATTCGACATTACAAGGACAATGTTGAATCATTTAAAAAAAAATAAATTAAATTAAAACTTTTATTGACCTACACATTTCATAATTTTATGTTTATAAAATCTAGAACAATCATCGTTGTTGGTTTGTTTATGTTTTAATATAAAACAAAAGAACTAATTTTTGTATGCAGGTTATTTTCTTCATTGAAAAAAAGTTACAACGAAGAAAGAGATCCTACTGTGGACTCAGTTCTTATCTGAAACACCTCGAAATTTTTCCGACCAAGTAGGCCTCGGTAGTTGCAATAGGCATTTAACCTAACAGCAATGGATATCGTTGAGAAATGCACAGCCAACCTAAGTCTACATATCCCTTAAAAGGCCGGCAACGCAGCCTCGGCATTGAAATCGAATCATTTTCGGACTGGGATTTGAACCCGATACTTCTCGTTTCATGGTAGATTTATTTAACCACAGGTGCGAGGTTCTCAATATTGAGTTTAAAATAGCGTAGCATAAAATGAGTTTTAATATGTCCCATAATTATACGTCAATCGAAAATGGCGACAAAGGGACCGCTCGTGAAAGTGACGCGTGATACCTATTACAATTCGGTACAACCTCATGCAATTAATATTATTTAATTCATTTGTTTATTTATTAAGAAGCGATTGAGGTGCTTTTTTATTGATGTGGCATATTTGGCGGTATTTGGAAAGGCTTGACGGTGGTCGGACGAGTGTGGACGGGCTGTGGCGCGGGTGTCCATGGGCGACGGAGTTTTCTTACCATATAGGAGATACACCCGCACCGTTGTCCGCTATACCAGTAAAAAAAATATCTCAATAATTCTGGCTCTCCCATTAAAGTGCTTTTGTTGCAAAAACGCAACAGAATAAAAGATCTGATTGTATAAAAGTTTACAACCAATGAGATATATTTAAAAGAATCCTGTCAAACGATAAATATAAACGATAAATAAAGCTATAATATAAAGAAAAATAAAGCATTGACGTTCAGTCAAAACTTTGTTATAAATTATTACAACTATTTAGAACTATTAACCTGATTTCTTGCGTAATAGAAAATTATATACAGTAAAGTCAATTTAATTAGTATTATAAAATGAAAATCGCCAGGAGTATTATGACACACTCTATGAGCAAGGTAAACCCGTGCATGCCTAGCATAAATTGACAATCAATTGATTCTGTATATAACAATTATAGACCATACTAAAACAATTGACAACATATAATTCAATCTAATATCTTATATTTGCATAGAAAACCTTTGGTGTTAGGTTCTCACTGTATGACGTAGTCCAAACCTCACAAATGCAATAAATAAAATCATAAAGGTACAATTTATTCTTAAATTAATACACAAATATTTTCTCAAACATGGAAAAACGTTTGATAGAACTGGAGTCAGTACTAGGCTCGAAACTTGTTTAGCAAACTATCAAGGCTCCATTCCCCCAACTGTAGATTTTTGGGATTAACAAAAATAAACGATATAAAAAAATAAAGGCATTGTTATAAGAGTTATTTAATAACAATAGCAAACTTAATTCGTTTTTATGGTATATCAGACAACGGAGCAGGAAGGTCTCCTATATGGTAAGAGAACACCGCCACCAATGGACAACCGCGCCATAATCTGCGCATGAGCTGCGTTGCCGGCTTTTTACGCCTACTTATTTATGAAAACACAGTACAAATATTCACGCTGAGTATTATGTGTAATTAGTGCCGAAAAGATTTCACGAGTCATGAATATTGAAACGGGCGTTGGGCATTTTGTAAGCCGATCACCGCTGGGAACCGTCGCACGTATAGACGCACAATGACACCTCCTAATAGGCCCTCGTTACCCAATCGCGCGCTTCGCTGAGGGGGCCAATGTCAGAAGCAACTCAGCCCGAATATTGATCGCGCTGACACATCCGGACTTTACGGAAACTTATTAAAAACCATCCTTTCGAACCTATATAAGCGCACATGGCATTTGTTGAAGCATCATTCGGTAGCTAACCGTCGAACAAACTACAATGAATACCTTTGTGTGTGTACTAGTTTTGGTTACGGTGGTTGCTGCAGAGCCACCAAGATATAGAGACGCCAGATTCAGATCGCAGAGGCAAGAAGTCGAAGGCAGTGGTGACGAAGCACCGTACGCAGCCGCTGGCTGGCGACCAGCTAAAGAATTCAACTTACCGACTCGGCAAGAAACTCCACCCGCTACCTCCTACGGAGTCCCAGCTGACAGCTACGGTGCACCGTTCAACACCTACTCCCCACCTCAAGAATACGGCCCACCAGAAGAACCCAAAGATGAGAAGGAAGAAGTTGAGAACGTAGAAGAAAAAGAAAGTGCGAAACTTGAGGAAGAGCCGAAGAAGGACGCAGAGGTGGTCAGCAATCAGGGCGCATACTATGTACTGCTACCAGGATCGCAGCTACAAAGAGTTCAGTTCCAGACTGAAAACGACATTCGCAATATGGCGTACACAGCGCGTCTCCAATACAGAAACGAAGACCGGGCCCCGATCTTCGTCTACACGGTCCCGCAGTACCAAAACGCAGCTTACGTTCAATTAGTATGATGCCCCAAGCCATGTTCCTACAAAAGGATGCTTCGTCAATTCCCAATAAGCCAACAATGTCCGTTGATTGAGAATTCATTTACGGAAAGAGGAAATCGACTGAAATTTAAAACTCACGGGAAATGATTCCACGAATTGCATCAATTTGTACCGGAAGATTATTATTTATTTAAAATATTTCGAATTATACGAACGCTCTCAACTCTACTTTTGTTTCAATTTGTCAATTTGTCAAATTATGGACGATAATTTGGACAGATGGCGCTTACGAGGCTCCGAACATATAACAGAACTTGCGATTCCAAAAACTATTAAAATCATAATCAACAAAAGAAATGATTTATTAGGTTTTTTTAATTGTGTAGCGAACAACGGATCAGGCTTTTTTTGATCACCGCCACGCAGTTTTTTATGGTATAGCAGAGAACGCAGGATGGTCTCTTATATGGTACGAGACACCAACACCCACTCATTTAAATTCAGCTTCAACCTAATGAACTAGCTTAAATCTATGTAATTTACTAAAAACACACACATTTATATATAAGGAATTACATTTTCATTACAGACTTAATTCTGTGTGTCTACGAGATTATGCTTTTAAATACGAAAATGTAAAACGAGTGGCAATGACCTATTTAATTTTAACGACATATTGGTCTGTACGAACAAAATAAATGACAGTAACATTTCGTAAAAAGCAAGTCAACGTTCTTAATTTTGCAAGAATTTGCATAATAATAACTCAAACAGTTTCAGAATATAGTTCTTAGAAAACCTGCGGCCACCTTTCGAACAAAAGACGAAAACTCTTATGTAACGTAATCTTATATAACTGTACTTAACTTTTAAAAGTGCTGGAATTTTTATTTTATGACATATTTTTGTTTAAATTTATGATAATAAGAAGCCACCGCTGCCCATGGACTACCGCGCCACAAACCGCTGTTTAAATGTGTAGCTGGCTTTTTATAGCTTAGAGATTTAAAGTAACGAGCTTCCGGTATCACTTTTGTTTCACGCTGGTCTTCTGGGAGCCCGTTGTAATGGCTTGGACGAGCCGGATCAATTAGTGCGACAGTATATGCTTCAGTATACATTTTCAACGGGTAAGATAGAGGTAAGACACCCGCACTGCCTCTCTTAAGCCCTTCCAAAGCAAAAAAATTAGCTTTTATACGGGGATTCGAAAGGTTCACAGGTTCTTGAAATCCTCAAGCATTCGGCGAAGTATTTTTAACGCTGGTGCTAAATGAGCCCATGGTATCACTACTACACACTAGGAGATAATTTTTATAGGTATGTATGTATCTAGGAAAAGATATTGTATGTTAAGAAAAATATCCAAACTTATATTAAGACTATACGCGCCATATTATAAATACAGCGCACAAAATAAATGGTATTACTGCAACTGCTAACAAAATCCCAGGCGTGGTACGAATATGAATAAATTTAAATCAAATTAATTATGAAATCCTGTTCAACTTGTGACTATTTTAATGATAGCTAACGCTTGGGAATGATTTCGAAATCAAAATGTATTTTATTATAAGTACCCCTACTAATGAACTCCGAAATCAAGAGATATCCGTAGATGAACTAATCTACCGACATAGCCTAACGAATTAGGAAACTAAAGTGGCAATGGGCAGGCCACATTGCGCGCAGAGCAGATGGCCCATGGGGCCGGAAAATGTTAGATTTGAGACCGTGGACTAGCAAGCGTAGCATAGACGTCTACCCATAAGGTGGACAGGCGACCTTATAAAGATCGCCGGAAGACGCTTGATGCAGGTCGTCTGGTATGCATGGAGATCCAAAGTGAGGCCTATGACCAGTAATGGACGTCCTACGGCTGAAATGATGAAAAAATTATGAACCTAAGTATGATGAGTCTTCTCAGATTTGTTTCGTAAATAGTTTGTAAAATTGTCTGAGTGGCTATCATAAGGGATTCTAGATATATGATATAGCGGACAACGGAGCAGGTGGGTCTCCTATATGGTAGGAGAACACCACCGCCCATAGACAACTGAGCCACAGCCTGCGCTATGGCTGTGCTGCCGGCTTACGTCACTTAAATGGCATTTTTAAAATCCACCAATAACCTTACTCACTCAGCGAAACAACAGAAGTACCGTTTCAAATAAAGTTACCATTTCACGCTGAGTATTCTGTGAGCACGTGGTATCACATCAGACAAGCTATATGCTACGTATTTCATTAAACAAAGTCACAGGCACACAATAGCGTTATATAATTGCATTATTTTAATTAACACAGCGCGTTTAAAGACCTATAAATCCAATTAGTGAAGTTCTCGGTTACAAGAAAGACTATGGAACTATAAAATGTAAGGTTTAGTCCTGAAGCCGTAAAACTGCGTGTAATTAATCCTAGATAGTGCGTAAATTGATACTAAAGCTGTAATATACAAACATTTATTTATTCATATCACCTCGATGTTTTTCGTTCCACAACTGAGCGTTTTTTGAGGCAATATGTGCCGCGCACCACCTCTCTGTGGAATCAGCTGCCAGCAGAGCTGTTTCCCAGTCAATACGATTTGGGAAACCTTAAAAAAGAGCGTACCTTCCCTTAATTACAAGTTACGAAACAAGCAGGTCTCCTTTATGGTAAGAAATCGCCGCCCTTGGATAGTCGCACAATCCGTGCAAAGCAAATATTACTAACCTCGCTCAAAAGGTAAATTCCCCGGGAGAGCCATGCTGAAGCATATGCGGACGCACTAACTGGGCCGACTCGTCAGAGGTCATACCACGGGCTCACAGAATACTCAGCGTGAAATGATAGTTGTGCTTGAAACAGTGTACTGTGTTTTGCTGAACGAGGATATCGGAGGCCCTTAAAAATGCTGGTTAAGTAGCGTAAAAGCCGGCAACACAACCAATTCGCGGACTGTGGCGCGGTTGTTCAAGCGCGGAGGTGTTCTATTACCATATAGGAGAATCACCTGTTCCGTGGTCCACTATATAATAAAAAAAAAGTGTGTCAGAATACGCTACGGCTTTCCTACGAAGAACCTCATTCAGCGCAACACAATACAGTGTTCTGCCAGTCCGTGGTATCAGAATCTACGGTCCACCAAACCGGCGAAACACCAAAACGCAGTTTGTGGTAGCAGACAAACCCGTCTGTCCCGTCATAAAATATTATAAACAATTTTTTTTTACATAATTAATAGTTTACTAATTTACTATAATAATGCCTCTATATACGTTCATTGCATATTAAATTACAGGAAATATTATGTAAACTTAATTAATGATAGACTAATTAATTATTGTTCCCGTATTGTTTATGGTGCGTCAGGTATTCAAATTGTTTATCTACTTTGAATCACATTTGTTAATTTACACCTTAAAATTATTGGATAATTTTTACATTATATAAGTATACCTTATTTTTGAAAATACAATATCTTTTTATTCTTTATTCTTTAGCCAACAACGAAACAGGTGGGTCTCCTATTTGGTAAGTGTACACCGCCGCCCATGAACAACCGCGTCACAGTCTGCGCATTAGTTGTGATGCCTGGTTATACGCCACTTAAGCGCCACTTTTAACGGCTTCTGGTATCCTCACTCACTGTCCGAAACACAGTTCAAATACCGTTCCACGCTGAGTATTCTGTAAGGCCGTGGTATCTCTTCGGACGAGCTGACTCAATTAATGTGACAGCATGGCACTCCCACGGGTGTAGGGACAGTGTGCACAGTATTAAGACACTCGCCCGGCCACTGTCAAGCCCATCCGAAGACCGAATAAGTTATATATTATATTATAATTATCCGGGCCGGGATTCGAACTCGATACATCTCGCTGCATTGTACATATTTTAAAACCATAAAGCTACGAGGCTCTAAAAATATAGCGTATAGCCTCGATAAAAGGACTATACAGCACTGAAAGAATGTTTTAAATCGGTCGGAACAATGGTTTCTGAGATTAGCGCGTTCAAACAAACCCTTCAGCTTTATATTAGTATAGACTTTTATAAAGTAGTGTGTGGAACAGAGCTAGTCTATGTTGCCTAGAAGCAATGAAACGTAAGTTTAAAAGGAAATGGGGCAAAGGAACAAATCGTTTTGTGTACGCCACACTGAGTCAGTGCAAACAACATTGACGTGCTTTGAGGAGAGTTTCGCCGGAACGAGCTTTGTATACGAATTCGCACTTTTAAATGTTTGCAACCGAACTGAGGCTTCTAACAAAGCTCTATCTAACCGCATCGGGCTAATAAAGATAGCTCTTTTTTGAGAGCCTCGTAGCATAATGGTTTTAAAAGCTTACCTGAAGCGAGAGGTATCGGGTTTAAATCCCGGACAATTATAATTTAATTTATTCGGTCTCTGAAAGGGTTTGAAAGGGACCGGGCTAGTGTCTTAATACTATCGCACCCGTGGGAGAGCCATGCTGAGCATATGCTGACGCACTAATTGGGCCGGCTCATTCGAAACTACCGTTTCACGCTGAGTATTCTGTGAGCCCGTTGAGTCACTTCGGACGAGTCGGCCAGTAAGTGCGTCAGAATATGCTTCAGCATTCCTCTTTTACGGGTGCGACAGTTTTAAGACACTAGCCCGGCCAATATTGAAACCATTGGCTTACGATTTATAAATAAAACTATAATGTTTCGTAGACTTAATTACAACAGAATTGGGCACTATGCATTCAAATATTATCTTCGACGTTTAATTTAAAGAAACTCTATAATATTTGTAACTGAGATCTAAGCGTTTAAAGAGTTTATATATTCGACGTCAATATATTTTGTCTACTCCCAACAGTTCCGAACGCAACAACGAGAAATAAATGACGTGTCACAGTTTGACAGGTTAACATGAGATCTTTGGTTATTGAATATGCTTCGCCATGAATTAACGCCTATGAAAAAAACTGCATCCCTCCTGCCTGCTGATAAGAAATCTTGCTTGTGGATCTCTGACGTCATCATCCTACAATGTAAGATTAAGATATCCATATCATCTTAGCACTTAACTAGACTATAAAAGCTTCATAGCTCAAGGAACTCTTAGTTCCTATGAGCCTAGCACGATGGTAACAGATTCGATATTCGATATTAGGAAAGTCTTTTGGCGTAAAAAGTCTGCAACACAACCAAAGCGCAGCTTGTAGCGTGGTTGTCAAATGTTTGTGTGACAGTAAAATTTGTACAAAAATAATAATTTCAATTAGACCACTTTTAAGCGAAAACAAGTACAAGTACGATTTAACGCTGGTATTTTGTGAGCCCGTGGTATCAGTACGGACGAGCCAGTCCAATTAGTGTGACAATCCAGTTCCCATAACTAAATCAATTATATTTTTAATCATTCGGAACGGGGATTGAAACCGACACCTCTCGCTTCGTGATAAGTTCTGTTTGATTGCGGTGTGTTTTCTTTATGGTACAGCGGGTTGGCGTCTTTGGGGGAGGCCTATATCCAGCAGTGGACTTGAATGGGCTGATGATGATGATGATGATAATAGCGGACAAAGGAGCAGATGGGTATATATTGTAAGAGAACATCACCGTCCATGGTCAACCCCGTTTATATAAAATGTTTATTGTTTATGTCTTGTTTTTTATAGGTATCCTGGTTTTCGTGGGCGCTTCTACTATCACCTACTGCGTTTGGTCGCCGGAGAATTCAACACACGACTTCGACAAACTGGCACGCGTCATGTACCTCTATGATCCGCACGCCTGTGGCTACAACCTTCGCGCCTCAAAATCCATTATTTCTCTTGAACTGAGCAACAAGACCTACGGCCTCAATATCCGCCCGATAAAACACATGCCGGCCATTGTTACTGTCACTTCAAGAGTCCCGGCGAAGACCAGACGGTATTTCTCGCTAATATTATAAATGCAAAAGTTGATTGATGTTTGTTTCTTTATGGTTTAGCGGAAAACGGAGCTGGCGGGTCTTCTATAGGGCAGCAGAACCCGTGGACATCTGTGCCACGTGCATTGTTTATGTTGCCTACTTTTTACTGGATGATTTCAATTTGGCTCATATAAGATAAGATGTCCTCCGCCCATAAACATTCCCATCGCTACTGCACCGCGGGTGCATTATAGTCTGCAATATTGAAAACTAACATGCTAAACATACAAATTTATTTCAGATATGTGAAAATGAGCGTGATAATTCACAGTTTCTGGTTGATCATTGCGATCGGATTGAGAATCTTTCGTTTCGCGACAAAAATTTACATTTTGAAGCTTATTCTGAACGTGAGCTACTACGCCTCGGTGTTGGTGATACTCTTCGACGTCTCCATGGCAACCGTGTACATTGCTCACATACAACGCAGCCTTACAACTGGTATGATACTTCGCTATAGCGGATGGAGTGTGGATATGAAACTCGATCATTACAACAGTTTCGGCGGCTGGCTACCAATGCTGGCTTCGGTGTGCTGGCTGCGTGGCATCGTATTCTTTGCAATCAACATTTACATATGCAGGAAGATCAGTCGCATTAAGAAGAGTATCAAGAGTAGAGAAGTGAAGAAGAAGTTAAGGCTGGAAGAAAATACGCCGATACCGGAACCGATGAACGAAGCTCCGATAGACAAGACGGTGCTCTACTATAGGAATGGAGAGTTTAAGCCAAACAAAGAGAAAGAAGAGTGGTCGTTCTTTTTTTGAATTCGTTTCATCGCTATCGCATTTAATAGGTTAACTATGAAACTTATTTTATAAGTCAATTAAGGTTATTTTGAATGATTTCCAAATTTGTTTTTTTTATAAAGATTGAACAAACGATTAGGAGGCTTATGAGGAACGCTTATCTTAAGTAAGCCTCCACTTAGTTTTCCACCTGATTTTTTAAATAAATTAAAAGAATTCATCCATGTTACCAAATATGCGCTAAAAAATAACTAGTATAATATTTTTACTGATTTCTATCAAACTCTGGTTCCATTAAAATTGATGGAAATCAATAAAAAGTAATTTATATCGGTATTATCGTTTAGTTAATACGAAATCCGACAACGATCCGAAAAATTCAATCTTTGCGGCGTTCAATTTTTCTTTATATATATTTTTTCTTTATTTAATTTATATAAGTTTAAGCGATCGTCCGCCCATGGATACTCCGAGTCTATTCAAAGCTTCGAGTGCGTTGCTGGCCTTTTAGGTATAGGTACGCTCTTTTTTTGAAATTCCCAAATTATATTTGGTTGGATATACCTGTGCTGGCAGCTTGTGGTGCGCGGCACAAAATTTCTTAATACTTCGTTGTAGAAACCATTAAAACCAAGTTGATTTGGAATGAAAATCTCCTTTCCGCAACTCAATCTTGGCCTACTTGAAGCAGTTTGGCCGGAAATTGTATCGGTAACTGAATTAGTGTCCCAGACTTAATTGAATTGTAATATTGTGATGAACTCGTTGGGAATTTGGAGTATTGTGATGATAATTTATCAAAGTGAGTTCACTTTGAAGTTTAAATAACTCGTGTTTGCGCTGAACGATTCTAAACTATAGTTCCGTAGTTTAATGGACAGGGAAATAGTTTTGAACTGTGTTAATGTGTTTTCATACAAATTTAGTCAAAGATAAAAGTTTTGTATGCTAATGGAATTCTATTATTAACAACGACACTCCGTTTAATATGAAAATGTGTATTTTAACTTACATTGAATATTTTTCTAAAGGAAGTTCATATATTTTTTAAAATACTAACGGAACAGATAACGGAGCAGTTAGGTCTCTTATAAGATAAGAGAACACCGCCGCCCATGGATAGCAGCGCAATAGTCCTCGCTTTGGTAGTGTTGCCGGCTTTTTACGCCATCAAAACGATTCAAGGACCTCGGATATCCTCACTGAATTAGCGAAACCCAGTACAGTTCAGTTTCACGCTGAGCATTTTGAGAGCCCGTGATATCACTTTGTACGAACAGGGCTATTATGGCATCAGCGTATGCTTCAGCATGTCTCTCCCAAGGGTGTGATAATAATAATATTCTCGCCCAGCTCTTTTTTTAGCTCTTCCTAAAATCGAATAAATTATACATCAAATTATATTTTGTTCATACCGGGATTAGAACCCGATATTTCTCGCTTCGTGGTAGGCTTATAAAACCACTTAGCTAAAACGCTCTCATAAGTTTTAAAAATAATAATTTTAGGCGCAGTCTGTTTGGTAATAACTTGGCTGACGCTTAGCTGTCGCTTTGTCCCCGATAGCAGTGAGTTGCACGAGGTGACTCTGATCAAACTCCTATACCTATACGACCCGAAAGCTTGCGGACGAATCCATTTCTACAACTTGTCAATCGTTAGCCAGGACAACACGCTGTTTTCGACTGTGATGTGGCCAATGCGAAATCCTATAGCAGCACAATTTAGAAGGTATGTAAAAATGCGTGGACTGTGGCGAGATTGCTAGGCTCCGGATAGAAACCTTCAGAGTTCTCAATGTGTGTATGTTGTTTGCACATCCCAAAAAATAATGTCATAAGTTTAAGAGCCTGATCACAGTTTCTAACTCTCTAATTATCGTCTGCTAACCAAGTGGTATTCTTATAAGCTTACCACGAAGCGGGAGATATCGTCGGGTTCGATCCCTGTGAGGAAAATTTATCGCTTATTTGATATTTGGAAGGGCTTGTCAGTTTCGCTGAGTGAGTAAGGATACCGGGAGGCCTTATTATACCGCTTACGTGGCGTAAAATGCCGGAAACACAACCAAACCGCGGAGTATGACGCCGCCGTCTATAGACAATAGTGATTTCGTACCATCAAGTGACGAAAGTAATTAATAATAAAAAATAAAATTACAATTACAAATTACCGTCAGCGTCATCACAAAGCTCATGGTCGATCAGCGAGCTATGGAGAGGGGTATGCTCGGAGTTTCTCAACGTGATTGAATCAGAAATGAGGAGATCCGTAGACGAACTAAGTCACCGACATAGCCCACCAGATTAACAAGCTGAAGGGAATGCGCAGGCCACATTTCACGCATAGCAGATGGATGGTGCGGCCGAAAAATTATGACAAGTTATTAATATACAGTGCAATGCAAGTGTGGCTTTCAATACATATCTTGTGGCTAACGCTGAGTATCGCCAACTTGACTCATGGGAGAAGGCCCTGCGGCTTCTATGCTGTGGTGGTGCCTTTTACCATATCCGGACTAGCAATTCTGGTGACTGACGTAGTCTTCACTGCCATGTTCATAGGCGATATACCAGAAACTATTAATGAAAGTAAGTTAATGCAAATACTTTATGGCTGAGTGATTTTTGAGCCTTTAGTTTATTTATGCCTTCAAATAAGACATCTTTTTTAACCATTTTATAATGTTTTCTATTAATATTGGTAAATGTTTACAAATGTTAACAATTCACTCTAAATAGTCCTGTAGGTACTTTTTTGTGGAAATATAATTAATAAACTGTATTTAATAATTTTTATTAGATTTCTGTTTAGTGTCGTGTTAATATGTTCTGTGTTTTTAGCGGTTTGATTTGTCATTGTTTCTTTCTAATTTATGTAATATAATAATAGTGTAGGTATGAAAGTGAAGATATAAAACGTATGAAAATAATTTAAATAAAAGCTTTTATTGTTGTTTATCTTTAGAGAAACAAATTTCGTTTTTTATATTACCATCAATAAAATTTAAAAATAAAACTCATTAAGTATAAAAATTGTATTGCTTTAACTGAATTTGGCTGTGATGAGCAATTTTACGTTGGATCGTAATGGGGATGAAGATTGATGAAAACTTATTTTAAATTAAATATTAAATTTAGTTTGTA
>DWCF01000602.1:0-42166 GCA_018230265.1 Delias oraia | reverse complement strand
CCTATATCCTCACTCACTCTGCGAGTACAAGTACCGTTTTACGCTGATTTCCCGACTGGGATTCGAACCCGATACCTACTCCGTTGTCCGCTATACCATAAAAAACACAACCAAAGCGGCAATTAAATCGCAGTTGTCCGAGCTGCGATGATATCCTAACAAAAGGTCTCCCTCGTGTTAATTGTAACACGGGCATTGGCCCGCTACACAATACAAAAACAAATTACAGTCATCGATGATTTAAAAAAATATATATTTTATAAATTATGTTAAATATAGGAATTATAAATATATAGGAAGTATAAATATAAAATATATTACATAATTATTATATAGAAATGAATCATAGGAAAATTAATAAAATGCTAAAGATTTGAAATTAAATTCCTAAGTTTATAGGTATATGTATAGGTATTTGTGTAGGTATACAAATTTAAAATTGCGTGCGGAACAAGTTTCGCTTTTCGCCAATAACATGAAGCCTTTTAGGTGCCATCGTTCGCGTCACCAGATGAAGTTGATAAATGACCTGCGCAGCGGTAATCCCCCAGTAATCTTGCCCTGTGCGTTGCAATCTTTTACCTCACCATCAAACTGAAAAATGCAATTATAAACAATGACTTGCACTCTACACGAAATTTTTTGAATTTTTTTTATTTTATTCTATAGTTGACAACGGAGCAAGTATGTCTCCTATATTCAAAAAAACAACCCGCCGCCCATGAACAACCGGGCCAATTTCCGCGCATTGTTCGTTTTGCCGGCTTTTTAAGCCGCTTAAGCGACACTTTTAAGGGCCTCCTTTTCATTCTGAGTACTCTGTGAGCCTGTGATATCCCTTCGGACGAGCCGATTCAATTGGTGCATCAACATATGCTTCAGCATGGTTCTCCAACATTGTTTTTTTTATCAATTAATATGGAAGGAAAACCAGCAAGAGGCTCATTTAGGTGAACCGGGTTTCGTACATTTAGGTAAAAATTTACCCAAGCCTTTGGTGAGCAGTGGCATTGCCGGTCTTTTAGCAATAGATACTTTTCTAAAGCCCCTAAGTCGTATTTGTATAGAAATATCTCTGCAAGCAGCTTACATTTTATTCAATTGTTAATAACGCAAACGCTATTAAAAAGCTGTTTATTATTTGAATGGAACCTGGGCTAGGGAATGATCTGCTATAACAGATCTTAAAGTATATATATGTTTTGAGTCTAGGTCATATTCAAAATCATATATTTTTTTGGTAAAAAAAGACTTAAATAATGAACGGAAATATTTTATTTTATACTTTATGTGTTCGAACTTTACTCTGTAATTTGTTTTGAATAATTTTGATAAATCAATCTTTATGGTAGAAGTAATTAGGAATCTTCTATTTGCTCCATGGCAGAGTCTAGAGGAGGTCTTTTCTATTCCCTCTTGTCTCCTTAACTGCCTTCTAGCAATACTATGGCAGTTCTGTCAACCGGCAATTTGCTATTAATATTACAGCAGGTGTAAATAATGTACGTATGTTTAAATATGGTTTTTACGGATTTGTTTGCAATAACACAATACTTAATTCATCTTAATTTTAATAAAGTACATGTCACGGTGTTCGTTCGCAATCCTCTTAAACAGGTAAACTGATTTTAATATATTGTATGTAGTTTCGTTTAACTTTTACCCATGGGAGATCCATGCTGAAGCATATGCGGATGCACTTCATTTTGTTAAGCGGCTTATTGGCCGGCTCGTCTGAAGTGACACCACGGGCTCACAGAATGCAAAACGTGAAATAGTACTTCTTCTATGTTTCGCAGAGTGAGTGAGTATATCGGAGGCCCACGGTGGTCCGAGAGCCAGCGGTGTTCTCTTACCAAAAAGGAGACCCGCCTACTCCATTGTACGCTATACTATAAAAACTTGTAAGATATGATAATTTATATCTCAATATTTTATTGCGAAATATTTGTTTATTATGAAGAATTTGTTTATTAAAAAGAATCATTTCTTAAATTACATTAGTTCTAATAGATGGCGGTGTATGCTAATTATTGGCTGGATTAAGTAAATACGTAACAGATGACGCCATGTCAAACGTATTTTATTATTTATAAATTCTACCATTTATTAGTAATTAACTAATTACTATGTATATTTGGTGCTATCACTTGAGGCCACGTATTACTGAGAGTAAATGAGTGCCAGTAACACAATTAAGTTTTATTATTCTTGGTTTTTAAATTCGAGTGATAACTAAACGTAAGTATTGCCCCCGTGTGGCTACCGGATCAGAATAGTACCACTCCCAGTCTTCCTAATGGGATGTCGTAAGAGGCGACTAAAGGACACTTCACTGGAGGGTGGGCAGCAGCGCCCTTCCGAGTAGAAGGCATTCCGAAGGCATTAGTTTTAGATTTTATAAAGTTAAATCTAAGAAGCAGGAAATAAAATAAGATTATTATAAACGTGAGAATTTAAAATCTAACATATAGTAATGTTTCAACCAATAAAAAATAAATAAAATACGTTATACCGTGAAAGGACTTCTATATTAGAACAATTGTTACTTCGGACAATGTTAATACACTCGTCTAGCCACTGTCAAGCCTACTAAAGATGGAATTATTTTTTCAGATTTCTTTCCTAGTAATAAAAAAATAATAATTAATAAATAAATTTAGTTTTCAAAAATTTTGAATAATCCTCGTATGAATTTATATATAAAGAACATTTTACTAAGAGTGTTACGCATTTATTTTTTATATATATTGTAATTAATAACATACGAATTTATTTAATAAAAATAAATTAAAATTTTAAAAAAGAGAACGTTAAAGCATTCTAAAGTGAATAGTAAATAAAATTATTTAAACTTAAAATTAATTTTACAAGTTTCAAAATTATATAAATGGAGGTAACTTTAAATCACTAATAAAAAGTTATATTCAATTTGTAAATAAACAAATAAAACCAATTTTAATATATATTAAATTATTGTTTTCAGGTTGTTCAAAGGGTCTGCCAGTATTTGTCCAGGACATGGACAACCTACCTCTGTCAGAGAGCACGCCTGTCGGTCAAGTGGTTTACACATTACAGGGCACAGATCCTGATGGACTACCGGTAAGGAGTTCATAAACTGTAAAAAATCAAATTAGAACTTAATATTAAATTATCTCTTTAAACAAGACTTATAATAAGTCCGGTCAGTTGCAATATTAAGAACTCAGGAAGTATTGTACAGTTATTCTTGAAATTTGGTATGGAGGTAGCTGACATCTTATATTAACATGCACTGTAACACTGCAAAAATGGAGGTGGGAAAGTTTTGAATGTTTGTCGGGTCCAAGAATTGCTGATGGTTCATAATTCGATTCGATATATGTCGTATCGGATATTAGGACGTTTCCTGATTATTATATACATTTTTTTATTCTATAGTGGACAACGGAGCAGGTGGGTCACTTATATGGTAAGAGGACACCGCCTCCCATGAACAACCGCGCCACAGTTCGCGCATTGGTTGTGTCGGCTTTTTACGCGGCTTATCGGCTCTTTTAAGGACCTCCGATATCCTGACTCACTCTGCGAAACACAGTACAAGAACCGTTACACGCGGATTCTTTGTGTCCGTGGTATCACTTCGGACGAGCGGGGCCAATTAGTGCATCAGCATATGCTTCAGCATGTCTATCATACGGGTGCGACAGACACTCGCCCGGCCACTGTTAAGTCTTTCCAGAGACTTTAAAGTTATAAATTAAAGTATATTTGTCTGGACCGGGATTCGACCCCGATACGTCTCACGGTACATTTTTCAAAAAAAAATTATTCGACGAGGCTCTCGAAAGCGCCGCTTAAGCGTTGTAAAAACCCGGAAACACAAACAAATCGCGGACTTTGGCGCGTTTGTTCATGGGCGGCGGTGTTCTCTTACCATATAAGAGATCCACCTGGTCCATTGTCCGCTATACAATAAAAAAATATATAATTTATAGTATCTTCTCTCACATCATCATCTTGTTAACGAAAATTTCATAAAATATTATTTGAATTCACTATTTTTTGCAGATTAAATACGGCCTAGTTGGGACGGATAAGTTTTCTGTGAATCCGAAAACTGGTGAAGTCACACTGGTCCAACCGTTGGATAGAGAGGTATTTTTTTTATTTACATACTAATTTATTAAACTCTGTTATTTGGGATATGAATTTTGGAGGAATTTTTATTTGTTAGTTTATGATAACAGAATCTCATCAGATAATGTATAAATTCATCCAATGTTGATAAAAAATTTAATACAAACGGTTTATTGTCTTCAAGTTGTTTTAAGCTTAAGTTTAACAATAAATAGATCATTATTATTATTCAATTATTGTTGTTTAATAACAATCTGGTTATATATTACATCATAACAGCCAGAAGTAATTTTGACATAGATAAAAATACATTTAAATATGTATGTAACAATCAATAAAATGATATTATTTTAATAAGAAAACTTATAAAAGAGCAAGAGGCTCGCCTGGGAAAAGCAGTATCCATAAAACCAGATCAGTTTAAGATAAAGATTAAAAGATAGATAGAATTATATAATTTTTATAGAGATAGATATACTATCAGCCTATCAAGTCCAACGCTGGACATAGGTCTCCGCCAATGACAACCTATTACGATCTTGAACGATCTGGATTCAGTGGTTGCTCGCGAACTTAGTGAGATCGTCTTTCCATAGCGTTGCGGGACATATTCCAGCGTTTTCCGCTACGCGGTCGCCACTCGAAAACCTTTCATCCCCATATATAGATATACTTTATATAGAGATAGAGTTAGATACTTTTAGAGATGGGTACGCTATTTTTTGATGGTTTCGTAAGTCGTAATGGTTTGGAAATACGCCCGTAGGCAGAGGATTCCACTTTAAAGAATCCCTCGGTTGTATTTAAAAAATTGTTAAACTATTTTTTAATTTTGACTTGATTCAATTTGTTTTTTTTTATCAGAAAGAAGATACAATAAAGTTCCTAGTAGTGATAGAAAGCCTAGATGCCGCCGCCACAATCAATTTGGTGCAAACACAGCCAGTCACTGTCATTGTTTTAGATGAGAATGACAATCCGCCCATCTTTAAAAACGTAAGTTATCAATTGATTATCATACAACAAACATATATTTGATATAAATAATATATATTATTTATTAAAGATTAAAATTATTTAAACACTATTTATTAAAAGTTATACAATTTATTTATAAATTATCCTTTTATTACCTGTAAGTACTTTTTTATTTTCTCTATATTTTTATGGTATAGTGAACAACAGAGAAGGTGGATCTCCTACATGGTAAGAAAACATCGCCGCCAATTAACAACCACCTCATAGTCCGCGCATTGGTTGTGTTGCCGGCTTTTTATACCACTTAAGCGGCTTTTTTATGGGCTACCGATTATTCTATAGCGGACAACCCGCAGTACAATAAAAATTACTTACAATTACAGAGCCCATACGAAGTAGATGTGCCAGAAGACCAAGCTGTGGGGACGACAATCCTTCGGAACATTGAAGTAGAAGACCGTGATTCAGTCGGAGACAGTTTGGAAGTTGACTGTGTAGTAAACGAACAGGTTTGTATTGAAGCAATGATTATTAGGAATATTCTACTAATATTTATTGGAAACGCGAAAGTTTGCAAGGATGGACGGAAACTTAACCTTTCGCGCAAAACTACTTTAATGGATTTTAATGAAACTTTACGATAATATATTTTAAACAGCAGAAGTTTTTCTGCTTATATGCTTTAATATATAATGATATTGTGTTTATTCGTCGAATATGACAAAAAGTGTTACGAGTGTTTCACCCGTGGGTGAGGTGCTGATGGTGAATTGGTCCGGCTTGTAAGACTTGATACCAAGGGCTAACAGAATACTCAAAATGAAACGGTACTTGTACTGTGTTTCGCTGAGTGAGAGAGGATATCGGAGGATATTTGAAAAAAGTTTTTGTAAATTATATATTATAAACGCGAAATTTTGTGTGTATCCTTAAAGGCCGGCGATGCATCATAGGCCAGGGGTGTCCATGGGCGGAAGACCTATCCTAATCGAGCCACCTGCTCGTTTGTCACCGTTTAGATACAAAAAGTATAGAAAGATGGGTGTTTGTTACTCTTTCACGCAAAAACTACTGTATTTAAATAAAACTATCCTATTATATATCTCATACATTCTGATGTTACTTCGGATTTATTGTCCGGAGCGGGATTCGAACCCGATACCTCTCTTAAGAGGCTCTCTTATATTTTTTAATTGTTTTGTGGTAGTCTAATACCATAAGTGTGAGATGGGTAAGGACCTATAAAAGTCTTAGTGTTAATCAATCTATCTGATTTGAAAAATATAAATTATTTTATTGTTTTTATTTCAGTGGCCCGAAGCCTGTGAATACTTTGATGTGATCAGCTTGCAATCATCAGCCAACCAGTTCTTGGGTGCTCTCGTCCTTCGTAAACAGTTGGATTACAACGAGAAACAATTTTATCAATTTAAACTTCAAGCTACGGTATGAATAATATAAGTTTCGTTTGGGAGTTTCATTCCATAAAGTTTATCACCATACAGACAGGTCTTCCATAGATTATTTCTTAATTATTATAAAAAAAACATATTATCGCTTAAATATTTTAATATTTACAAGGTATTGGTATTAAACAATGCTTAGGAAGTGATCTAATTTATAAATTAAAATAACTAATCCGTTTTGGCGACGAATGAATCCAAAAATATTCATTTATTAAGTTTCTTTAGTATATTCATTTTATTTTAAAAAACAAGTTATAGCTCCAGCTTGTGTAAATGTTGTAATCATCTGGTTGATTCCGCTATTTGATCGAATGACTAGCGCGTTCAAATGACGGCTTTCAATTGAATAACTAGACCGAACGTTGACTGAACAAGCATCACTCAACGTCCATCTAGTTAGCAGTTTGTCGCATATTTTTGAACAGAGCGAACGTAAAATCAGCCATGATTCTAATTTAGTTAATTTTTTCCCATTACGGTGTTTGTAGTCACCAAAACAAATATGGCGTCAAACAGCTCGCACAGCTCATAGGACTGTGTTGATATTTTTTGTTTAATTTTACTTTAGAGTAACCATTTCGTAACAAAATAACGCATTGACTTAATTTCACGAGTTGTCTTTTACTCATTCAACTAAATGTCGTCATTTTATCGGAGAGCGGATTCAACCAGGTGACTGCGACATAAATATTAAGACCGGAGCCTATTACTTAGAATTACATAGAGACAATATTATTACCGAACAGAGAGAGACTTATTTAATTTATTAAGCTGTATTGACAAATATGTCCTTAGGATGGCACCCTTAATTCATCAGCGCCTGTAGAAGTGAAGGTGGTAGATGTCCAAAACAGTCCACCCGTCTTCAGTGGCTCGCTGAGTGGTAGTTTATCTGAAGACGCACCAGTGGGAAGTGTGGCGCTGGTTGTGAAAGCCAGGGACGCAGACAGAGCCCAGCCGAGAGATGTTGCTTTGGAATTGATAACCAGTAAGTTCTAATATCTAATATTCAGTAATGCTTTAAAAACGAACCTTTCGAGAGCCTCGTAGCTTAATGGTTTTAAAAGTGTACCATGAAGCGACAGGTATCGGATTTGATTCCGGTCCGACAATTGTAATTTAATTTATTCGGTCTCTAAAACTGCTTGACAGTGGCCGGGCGAGTGTCATAATACTGTCGCACCCGTGTGCTGACAACAGAGCAGGTAGGTCTTCTTCTTCTTCGCGCCACACTCCGCGTGTTAGTTGTGTTGCCGGCTTTTTACGCCGGGTAAGCGGCACTTTTTAAGGGCCTCCGATATCCTAACTCATTCTGCGAACCACAGTATAAGTACCGATTCACGCTGAGTATTCTGTGAGCCCGTGGCATCACTTCGAGCCATCCCAATTCGTCCGTAAGCATATTCTTCAACATGGCTCTCCCACGGGCAGTTAGGCTTTTTATTATGAAACAAAACTATACAACTACCAACTACTTTTATTATTGCAGATCCACTAGATTTCTTTTGGCTCGACAGCAAGACCGGTGAATTAAAAACAGCCAAACCTTTAGACAGAGAGGCTCTGGCTGACCCTTCGTCGCCTCTAAATCTTACCGTTCGAGTAAGTGATAGACAATACTTTCGCTAATAGACTTTCAAATGTATGGAACTGTGCCTTTAGGAAACATTAATCCAATGTTCGATAGATTAATTTAATGCTTATTTTATATTATTGCTTATATCACATAATGTTTTAATTTAAAACCATCGCAAAATTAGCATTTATTTTTATGTTTAAACTAATAATAGCATTTAAACTTAGTTTTTATCAATTGAATATATAAATTCTTGTGACGTGTTGCCAGACTCCTACGAAACTATGAATTTTATGAAATTTTGTGTGCTTAAGGATAATATACAATTATAATTTTTAAATTTAATTCATAATATAAATTAAATTTTAATTAATATTTTTTAAATTTAATTTTATAATATAATAATTATACAATTACTGTTGAAATGATTAATTGCAACACTGACCGTCATCTATTAATATACTCTGTAATCTGTGCTTGTCTCTAATAAACTGTTTTATCCGTCGTTTTGCTTAGATCGTGTTTACAATTTATTTAACTAGTTAAATCAAATAAATACTTAAGTACTAACATATAATATTATTTACAACCAAATTTTTATTTTATGATTCAGTATTGAAATATTATTATTATTTTCACCCTAATACCGTTATACTATATCTATTCTATATAATATTATATTATAATACCTTTTAGTTTTTACTATTAATATTGATAGTTTGACGAGGTTATATATAATTTTAATTATTTTCAGGCGAGCGAAATAGTAAACGGTATTCCTACAGTATCGAACCTGACATCAAGTCTAGCGACGGTGACCGTGACGATAAAGGATGTCAACGATGAGCCACCAAGGTTTAACAAACGCGAATACAGTGTGGAAATACCAGAAAGCCTGCCCGTTGGTACACCTTTACCGAATTTGGACATGGTGGTCACTGATACAGATGTTGTAAGTATATTTTTTTTATTCTATAGCAGACAACGAAGCAGGTAGGTCTCCTATAGTAAGAAAACACCGCCGCCCATGAACAAGCGCGACACATTAGAGTTGTGTTGCCGGCTTTTTACCCCACTTAAGTTGCTTTAATTGCCTCCGATATCCTCACTCACTCTGTGAAACACAGTACAAGTATCGTTTCACGCTGAGTATTCTGTGAGCCCGTATCACTTCGGTCGAGACGGCCCGATAGTCCGTCTATGCTTCAGCATGACCCAATAGTCCGCCTATGCTTCAGCATGGCCCACCCCCGGGTGAAAATATCATTGGTATCATAAACCTGCTGTAGACTATAAAAAAATGTCTTTCCAGGGACTTAACTCAGTATTTAGTTTACGTTTGTCCGATGAGCTGGGCGCGTTCATTGTTGAACCGAACACAGCAACCGGAAGCGCCACTGTCACTCTCAGACTCAACTCTACTCTGGACTATGAGGACCCTAATCAGAGGAAATTTATTCTGGAGGTCAGTAATGATAGTTTTACATTTTTATTACGTATTACAATGGGGCAGGTATCTTAGCTGATTTAAATACGGCAATTACAGGTAATAGCAGAAGAGCTTCACACTTCGCCGCGTCTGTCATCAAAGGCGAGTGTGACAATTTCCCTCTCAGACGTCAATGACAACGCGCCTCAATTCGCTGAACAGCCATATTCCGCATCTGTGGCTGAAGGTGCTCTCCCAGGCACAAGAGTGGTCGCTATACGTGCCACAGATAGGGATACTGGCAGGTAACTAACTCAAACATGCCTTTTACAACAAGTATTTTGAAAGTCTACATGTAGCGAGAGATATCGAGTTCCAATCCCGGTCTGGAAAATTATAATTTATTCGGTCTATAGAAGGTCTTGACAGCATCCGGGCAAGTGCCTTTATACTATTGCAACCGTGAGAGCTTTTCTGAAGCATATGCTAACGCACTAATTGGACCGGCTTGTCCGAAGTGATATCACGGGCTCACAGTATTCTGCGTATTCGCAGCGTGAAACAGTAGATGTGAGTGAGTGAGGACATCGGCGGCATTAAAAATGCCGTTTAAAATATGCCTGAAAATCCTGCAACATAACTAATGCGTGGACTGTAGCGCGGCTGTCAATTGGCGGTGGTGTTCTCTTGTTGTATTGGAGACCCACCTGCTCTGTTATCCGCTGGACCGTAAAAAACAAACAAAAATGTGCTATTTGTAACTAGGCTTATTAAAAGTACTACTACATGATAGTCAAAAATTATTGTTTCACGATTACTGATTAATTAACCCGCGGTATGTATTTAACGCAGCGTGGGACGTCTACCCACAAGGTGGACAGACGACCTTCTAAAGGTTGCCGGAAGACGCTGGATGCAGGTCGCCTCCGACAGGTATTCATGGAAATTCAAGGAGGAGGCCTTTGTCCAGCAGTGGACGTCTTACGGCTGAAATGATGATGATTTATTTATTATATTAGAAGCTACAAAGACTTACTCTTAGTAGAAAAGAGTGGTAAGAATATATTTCTTATCACTAGCAGTTGAGTAACATATATGTTTAAAAAAATATTTCCTAATATAGAGAACGTGGTGTAAAGGCCGCTTTGGTTAGCAGAGAGAAACCATATCAAAAATTTCCATTCTTAAAACACTACGAATACTTAGCGTTAAAGGGATTTCTGAGGCCCCTGAAATTATGCCACTTAAGCGGTGCAAAAAGCCGACAACAAAAGCGCGAATTGTTGTCCATGGGCGATGTTCTCTTACCATTTAGGATACCAGCTCCGTTATCCGATATAACTATAAAAGGATATTACATAAAAGCGTAGGAATAATAAACTACTTTTTTTTTTACCACAATAAAATTGAAAAGTATTGTAATATTAACAATTTTTTATAGATACGGCACAGAGGGCATCTTATATCAATTATCCGGCAATGGTGCTGAGTTGTTTCACGTTGACAATCGTAGCGGAATGATAACAGTGGGTTCTTGTCCCACCCCCGGAACCCCGCCCTGTCTCGACTTTGAAACGAGAAAAGATTATTTCCTACAGTATAAGGTTAGTTCTATTGAAAATTAAATTAAATTTAAGCCATTTTCAATTATAGATCTGGTTCCCTGCAGTCATAGCTTGAAACTAGTAATATTCTAGTATAATTTTCTAATTCCAGGCAACAGACGACGATGGAGCAGGCCAAATGACGGTAGTTTCGTTGCATATATCTGTAACAGATTCTAACGACAACCCACCAGCATTCTTAACGCCGATCTATAGAGCCTCAATTGACGAAGATGCTTTGAAATTTGAACCGGAATTGCAGGTATATAAAGAAAATGTTGCAAATAAATATTAGTTACGAGAAAAAATCTTTTACTATTTAGTTAGCTACATTATATAAAATTATCGTTGATTTCTTAAGAACAATCGTATATCGACAATTTAATTTTAGCCAACTCAATAATTTAACTTGAAAGAAACAATTATAATTACGACGAAAAACAAACTTCAAAACATTTAAAAAATATAAATTTATTATACTTCGTAATATCAATTCGTAACATCAATAGTTTAATGAAAGTAGAATTTCACCAACAAAGCACATTACCAATTTTTTAATGACATAGTAGTAGCAGTAGACGCTACTTATAATTAATATAGAACTATATTGAAATTCTTTTGGTAACGCAGTCACGTGTAAATTTTTAAACTTTTTATAACAAATAACAATTTTTTTATATTTTGTGTGTAAAATATGTATATATATCAAAATTTGTACTAACCAGGTCCAAGCCCGTGATCCGGATACAACATCGGATATCCGTTATTCAATTGTCGAACCGGAAATACATCCGTTCTGGATTGATCCAGTTTCTGGGAGAATTTTAGTTCGACCAGAAACAGGTGGCGTTCACTCAACTGACGATAATAAAATCATAATGACAGTTCTTGTAAGTATATATTTATATCCGCTTAGTTAAAAATTCTGTTGCCTACTATTATATGTATTTTTTTTTTATTCTATAAAGGACAACGGAGCAGATAGGTCTCCTATATGGTAAGAGAATACCACCGCCCATTTACAACCGCGCCACCGGCCACGCATTGATTGTGTAACCTGCTTTTTACGACGTTTAAGCAGCATTTTTAATGCTCTCCGATATCCTCACTCACTCAGCGAAACAATAGAGGCATTGTTTCCAGTACAACTACTATTTTACGCTGAGTATTCTGTGAGCCTGTGATATCATTTCGGACGAGCTGGTCCAATTAGGGCGTTAGCATATGCTTTAGCATGGCACTCCCACGGGTTTATCTTTATATTATCATATTCTATAAATTTAAACTCGGGATTATAATTATAAAAAGAAATATGTGAAACTGTTAATATTTACAATATTTTACAAATGTATTATTTATTACCAGGCAACTGATGGTATACACAACACGACATGCAAAGTAGAAATCACGGTTCGTGACGTCAACAATCATGCGCCAGTTTTTGACACTGACAGATACAAGGCTGACATTACTGAAGACGCTGCTATTGGTAAATTGTCATATTTTTAACACAGAACCAACCAAATCAATGATGAATTGATGTTGCTTTCCTATTGCTAATGGTGTTATTTTATATAGCTACTCAACCCTTTGGTGCCTAAAAGCATCAATTTTTTCCGTTCCCGAGCATGTAAATGCGCCGGAGTCTGCAATTACCGCAGTAGCAGATACAAAGCCACCCGTGAGGAAAAGCTAAAATTATTAAGATTCAGTGTAGGGCAAAGCAATAACTGCGTTCGCCGGAAATTATAGCGTTCTCATTTTCACATTCCGAGCCTCACTTGGTGACACATTATCCGGCCCCACATCACTCTTAAGCGACACCCCAGGCCGAGGTTGGAATCTCGTCGGAGACATAACTCATCATCATTAATAAATAAATTTTGACAAATGTTTATTCAATTCTCTCACTTCTTGCATTCTTTCTAGTATTGATATGTATTTCGCTTATAGGTAATCAAGTAGCAGTAGTCCACGCTACTGATCTAGACAGCGGAGTTAACGCCGAGATAAAATACAAGATACAGAAAGGCGCTTTCGAGGCATTTGATATTGACAACGTCACTGGAGTTCTGAGCGTGGCTGACAAGCTGGACTACGACAAACGGAATACATATAGAATACAGATTGTTGCAACCGATATGGGTAAGACTAGTATTTTTATGAAAAAGGTGGCAAACGAGCCGGCTCAACTACGGTAAATGGCTCTCCGCCCATGGGCACTCAGCTCTTGCAAGGCCACTTGTGCTTTGCCGAATTTTCAGGGATATGTCCGCTCCCTTTTTAAGGTTCCTATGTCGTATTGGTTTGGAAATACCTCTGCAGGCAGTAAAATATCCATTAATTTTCCTTTAAATTTATTGTATTTCCTTTCACCTGTGGGAGTGCCATGCTGAAGCTTAAAATTAGACCCGTCTGAAGTGATACCACGGTCTCACAGAATACTCAGCGTGAAACGGTACTTGTACTGTATTTCGAAAAGTGAGTGAGGATATCGGAGGCTCTTAAAAGTACCGCTTAAGTGGAGTAAAATCCGGCAACATAACCAATGCGCGGATATAGCGCGGTTGTAACTGGGCGGCGGTGTTCTCTTACCATATAGGAGACCCACCTGCTCCCTTGTCCGCTATAGAATTATAAAAAAAATCTCATAGACTAAAAGAATTTTAATTACAATTCCGGATATTATTGAACAGGTATACCCAGTTTGACCGGCACAACAGAACTCACAGTTCGTGTTATCAATGTTAATGACAAGAAACCATACTTCACGCCTCCTATACAACGGGCGGAGATTTCTGCTGATGCGGATATTGGGACATTGGTACACTCGTTAATAGCAGTCGACCCGGATATCACGGATAATACACAATTGCTATATGAGCTTGGAGAAAACCCGGTTAGGGCTGTTGACAAGAATGGAAAAGAGGTTAGGCTTTTTGTATTACGGAATCACACTTAATAACTCTAAAATTTCGGCTCGTCCGAAGTAATACCACGGGCTCACAGAATACTCAGCGTGAAATGTTAGCTTTTTATGGTTTAGCGGACAATGGAGCAGGTGGGTTTCCTATATGGTAAGACACCTACTATTTCAGCTGTACTTGAAATGGTACTTCTACTGTGTTTCACTGAATGAGTCAGGATATCGGAATACGCTGTCTGTGTCGCGATCGTTCATGGACGGCGGTGGTTTCTTACCATATAACATACGACTTACGTAACCATCTGTTCCGTTGTCCGCTATACGATAAAAAAGCGTTACAAAAAGATGAAAGCCACTCATATAGAGTAAAATAAATAGTATTTACATACATTAATCTTGCGGTTCGCAGGTACTATTAACAATATCACGTTTGATCTCAACGGCAGAGAAAATTCTCTTCTCTCGGTTTCTGCAGCAAATTCTTATATAGAGTCCTATAAAAGCATAAGATTCATTCTATTTTGGAACAATAGCAAAAATTCCTTGAATTTTTTTCTCTAACCTCAAGATGCGACTTTTTTAAAATTTTAATTTGTCTATTCAGGTTACCGACGATGTCATATTATCATCGTGGTTCAATATCCTCCCCAATGGTACAGTGGTGGTTGGACAGAATTTGAACCGCGAGATAGCTGCAGTGGTTACTCTACCCGTCTCTGTTACTGATGCTTCTGCGCCTAATCTTCAAAAAACTGAAGGTATGTATATGAAAATGCAAAGAAAGAATATGTAATATAAACAAATTCTTTACATATCTACATATATACTACATCACCCACATCATCAGCCATCATCCATCAGTTACATCACATATATTTTCAGTAGCTGAAAATAATCGAATATTATCTTTAAATACTCGTACAATAAAATCTAATTTTGTATTGTATGTCTAGACATTATTTCAAGTTGAAGCATAAACAAAAATATTTTGACGAAAAAATAAGTCGTATTTTACTAGTTACTTCCCCGCTCCCCTTTTGTGACATCTCGTTCTTTTTTCGCTCCCTATCCAGCCTCGTGTGAATTATGAACGGCTACTTAAATTATTCTCTTCCTATACGTAATATTAATTAAATTAATTCTCAATTTCAGGTGAACTAATTGTAAACATAGTGGACGTGAATCGTCACGCGCCGGTGTTCACTCAACCAGCGTACACCGAACGGCTATTAGAAGAACAACCGATAGGAACAGTTCTCAATACATACACGGCAACAGATCGGGAAACGCCTATATCCGCCATTGTTATTTATCCGCCTAGCCCGTATTTCGCCATTGATAATGTTACTGGTAAGAGTCATTTCATCATCATCAGCCCATTCAAGTCCACTGTTGGACATACGCCTTCCCCAAAGACGCCCACCCGTTACATTTAAGAGTTATTTACAATACAATAAATATAATTTATAATTACATATTAAATTAAATTTTATATTAAATTGAATTTTTATACTATTTTTCCACTACATATAAAATATTTATAATAATAAAATAGCATTTTATATTATAAAATATTATTTTATATTATAAAATATTATTATTTATACATTGCTTTTTTATTCTATAGCGGACCACGGAGCAGGTGGGTCCTATAAGGAAAGAGAACACCGCCGCCCATGAACAACCGCGCTACAGTCCCGCGCATTGGTTGTGTTGCCCGTTTTTTACGCCGCTCAAGCGGCACATTTAAGATTCTCCGATATAACTCACTCTGCGCAACACAATACAAGTATCTTTTAACGCTGAGTATTCTGTGAACCCATGGTATCACTTCGGACGAGCCGACCCAATTAGTGCGTCAGCATGGCTCTCCCACGTGTGCTTTTGTTTCATAATTTCTTTTCGCTTGTGTTTATTCTAAACTACCTTTAATATAAGTGAGATATATATATACTTGGCTTTATCTAACCCGCCCAACCCATTTACAACTTCAGATTTATTCCATTCCAGGTTTGGTTAAAACAATCCAACGTATTGATTACGAAAAGATCCATTCGATAAACTTTACACTAGTCGCATTTGATTCTGGTGTGCCACAGCTGTCCACGTCAGCTGGAGTTTTTGTTGACGTGGTAAATCTGAATGATGAGGAACCGAAATTCGAACGAGAGGTGTATGAAGCGAGTGTGAAAGAGCACAGCGCTGTAGGGACTAGCGTTGCCACTGTACATGCTACTGATATGGATGAGGGTAAACAAACATTTTTAGTTAAATCTTACTCGTTTCTTAAACTATCCACAATTTAAAAAATATTTCCTAATCAAATTCGAAGTTCGAAAATTCATAGTAAATCATATTTTATTTCACAATAACCCATTTTACTTAACCCGTCTGGAGATAAATCTTTAACGTCTTGGGTTACATTATTATGACTATGTGTTAACTCTTATGATTATTCTTTATAATGTAACTGTTTTTTGGTCATAACTAATGTTTTGGGTTAGGTGATGATTACCCAACCTTGACAACACCAAAAAAGATGTTATCATTTTTTATTGTATAGCGGACAACGGAGCAGATCTTCTATATGGTAAGAGAACACCGCCGCCCATGGAAAACCGTGCTTTGATTACCATTTAAGCATTAATTTCAAGGTCCTCCAATATCCTCATTCACTCAGCGAAACAACTCAAGTACCGTTTCACGCTGAGCATTCATTGAGTCCGTGGTATCTCCCAAGATGCCGTGCAATTAATGCGACAGCATACGCTTCAGTATGGGTTCAGCATGGGTTATCAAATCGTGTATTTTTTTAAAATAAATATTTAATAATAAATATTTTTTTGGCGATTATTAAACTAGAAAATACCTTGAAGATTTAAAAATAATGTACATATGTTAATTTTCAGGTGAATTCGGCAAAATTCTATACAGTATAGCTGGCGAGTCTCCGTACTTCAGTATTGATCCACATACAGGTGTGATCAGTGTTTCAGATAATATTGACCGCGAGTCAGTTACTGAAGTCACGTTGCGTGCAGTGGCAACAGATATAGCGCCTGCGCATCTTAGCAAGAGTACTAGCGTTCCCGTAAGTATAGTTTTAAATATATGTAAGGTTAACTATTTTCTTAGAAGGTATCAACAAGTATTAACTAGATTGTGTGGCTCTGTAATTAGAGAAACGACATTTAAAGTTTAGTGTTACACTGTCGATCCCTGATTATAATATTATGTGCTATGCCACGTATCATGCTGTATATAGAATGACACTAGAATGGCATTAGAATGACTACAGACAATCGCGCGTTCACCGACGCTCGTGAGAGCGCGACAAATATATAATAAAAGAATTTATTTCTTTACCTATATCTTTTTCAATTTAAGAGGCCGTATATTAATCACGTGTCGCTTGAAGGGGAATGTTTAGCAAAAATCACGACAAATTGGTGCTTCTACTGTGTTTCGCTGAGTGATTGAGGATATCGGAAGTCCTTAAAAATGTCGCTTAAGTGGCTTAAAAACAGACGTCACAACCAATGCGCGGACTGTGGCGCGGTTGTCCATGGATGGCGGTGTTCTCTTACCATATAGAAAATACGTCTTGTTCCGTTGTCTGCTATACCTTAGAAAATATGTTTTTTCTTTCCAAACATTTTTTTATTAATCCTAGCTCTAATATTTATGGGGAACTATATTAATTAACACAATACGTCTTATAACATATGCAACTTTAATGCTTAGACATTTTTATCATGGCCCATAATGTCAGAATATAAGAATATTATACCTTATACATATATTTAAATATAATATTCGAAATTTTTTAAGATTCTTTGTAGGTACTCAAAAAAATGTGACGTCTCATGGGTATGGTATGGGTAGTCTTAAATTTCACTACACTTGAACAAAGAGAAGGGGGATTATAAAATGCTAAGTTCATGTGATTAATGAACGGTCTTTAACATAGGAAACTTTAATTTCATACACTTCAATGAATCAAGGATCGATAGCTAATATTAAAAATTAACGATTTGTTTGAATTTTTTAATAAAAATTAAAAATTTGTTTTCCAGGTACATATAAAAGTAAATGACATTAATGATAACCCGCCAGTGTTCTCACAGAAGGTTTACAAGGGAACAATAGCGGAGAATCTGCAGCTAAACCCGCCCGCTGCAATTTTGCAAGTGTTGGCCGAAGATAGAGATATAGGCATTAATGGGAAGCTTATGTATAGGATATTAGACCAGACTGTACCAGGTATCTACACTTATCTAAACTCTTATCCGTGGTAAAGCCATGCTGTAGCATATGCAAATGTTAATTCGGCCAAATCATGCGAAGTAATACAATCGTAGCTGCGTACTTCAATTCACTGAGCGTAGAATTCGGAAGCCTGTTGAATTATATTTAAGTGGCGTGAAAAGCCGGCAACACAACCAAATCATGGATTGTAGCCTGATTGCTCATGGACAGCGTTAAAATTTTACCATCGCAAAGCTACTTGATGGTAAAATTACCTAAGCCTACTACGTTATCTGCTATATAATAGAAAATAAATTTTAAAAACACTTCTAAATTCAACTTTAAATCTGTCTTACTGTTGGTATCTAAAAATATTACTGTTTTAATGTCTATCATAGGTATTCAAGAAGAGCATACCTATCCCTAAAAGTCCAGCAATGTATCCGTGGCTCTGTAACAGATGAAGGTGTCCATGGGCGGATGACCACTTATCTTAAGCCTGCTCATTTGCCATCGTTTTTATTAAAATAAAATATATTAAATATAGTGTCTTATTAATAGTTTTATTATTACAGGAACCTTCACAGTAGATCCTACGAGTGGTATAATATACCCATCCAAACCTGTTATTGGCAACACCACATATTCTCTAACCGTGTCCGCATCAGACCACGATGGCGAAGGCTTCCAGGATACCGCCAGAGTGGACATATTTGTGTTAAGCGTAAACAGACATACGCCTGTGTTCGTTGAGCCACCGTCCAATCAGCGATCTATTGAGATACCTGAGGTACTCCACCCACAAACATAATACGAAAATATGGTGAAATTTTAAACCTACGTAAAAAAATTATTAATAAAAAATAATATATAAATAAAAATTTTATAAGAAAACTATCTGATCCCGGCAAAGGCAAAATTGCCATAGAAATAAATCGCTATTAAAAGTAACGGTTGAAAGGTGATATATTTTTTAATGCCACATATGGGGTGGACCCTTATCACTTAGGGGTGTGATATATGTTGACCGAGTCTCAAATTTACCTGTTATGCGGACAAAATTCACAGAAAACGATCGAGTCGTTTGGAAGGAGTGCGGTAACAAACAGCACCATATTTGTATATGAAAATGTATTCCTATTTGTATATTTTCATTTGCTTATTCATCTGGTATATAAACAAATAAAGGTCTAAAAAACATATATATATGTATGTGGGATCTCGATGGCTCAAATGTGAAGGGAAATGCTTACAAGAATTACGAAATACATAGGATTCATTTGCTAAAACTTTGGCTTATAAAGATACTGTTTATAAAAATATTTATCGATTTTGGAGTCAAACAAAAATTCTACTTAAAGTAGATATATATTGATGTAAATTTAAATTCACAAAAAAAAATCTAAACGGATCTCGGCCTGAGGTGTATGATTTCGTAGAAGTCCAAGTAAGACGTCAAAATTTTTTACTAACACGGACTTATGGCGTCCCGTTTTTGAAATTCTAGTTACAGAGAATAAATAATCTTATCAACTCCTCGTAAGGAAATAACATTTTGTTCGAGTTACAAGTCTAATTAATTGGACTCGTATTTAGAAGTTCAGCGGAAGGAATAGCATTTTTTTCAACTTTATGAGGATTTAGACTAAACTATGTTTGATTTGTCGAGATTCCACTGTAATAAATGAAAAATAACTGCAGTATTTGAGACTCTTTAAGACTAAAAATTTCAGAACGAAGCACAAGCCGACTACCTTATAACAACATTTAAAGCGACCGACGAAGATAGCGGGGAAAATGGACGGGTGTCGTATTATCTTAAGGTTGATAATAAAAATGTCCTCGAGACACAAGAGTTTATCTTAGACACAAATACGGGACATTTGAGAACGAAAACCTTTTTGGATAGAGAGATTCAACCGGAATACGAGGTACTTTTATTTAAGAGTAATAAACGGTACTTGTACTGTTTTCGCAGAGTGAGTGAGGATATCGGAGGCCTTTAAAAGTGACGCTTAAGCGGCGTAAAAAGCCGGCAACACAACCAATGCGCGGACTGTGGCGCAGTTGTTCATGATGCGGTGTTCTCTTACCATATGTGAGACCCACCTACTCCGTTGTCCGCTATACTAATAAAAAAATATTTTAAACCCGATTTGAAACCAACTTTCAACGTTAATAAGTTTTTTATGGTATCGCGGGCAATGGAGCAGGTGATTCTTCTGTATGGTAAGTGATCACCGTGGCCCATGGACAAGCGCGCCACAATCCCTGCTTTAGTTGTGTTACTGGCTTTTTACGCCACCTACGCAGTATTATTTCAAGAGCCCTCACTCATTAAAACACAGTACAAGCACTGTATTACGCCTGCGCAGTTTATGCATCAATATGGCTTTACCACGGGTGGCAGTGTTAAGTCACTCGCTCGGCCAAGCCCTTACAAAGACCGAATAAATTATAATTTTTTGTTATTCAAACATGGAATCAAACCTGATACCTCCCAATTTATGGTTAGCTTATAACACCACTAAGCTACGAGACTCTCTCGTTAGTAAATTCTTTGTAACTTGTAATAAAAAATATTAACAGTTGCTCCGTTGCTGTTAAGTTTACAACAGCTATTTTCTAAAGTTTTTTACTTTGCCCGCTTCGGAGTAAAATTTTATAAAATAATTAAAAACCGTGCATATTAATATAAAAAATCCTCTCAATACAACTTTTATATTATTTCCAAACTGTTTCAGTTAGTAATAGCGGCAGTGGACAACGGTACCCCGGCTCAGTTCGAGGCACTCCGGGTGATGACTTTAGTATTAGTCGACGATGAAGATAATGCACCCATCTTTCAGCTGCCCACGTATATCTTTGCTGTACCTGAAAATCTACCACCGGGAATTATTATCGGTAAATTAATAGCTTTATTTCTATATATTTCTTTTAGAATGTCAAATCTGATTTAAAAAATCAAAAACATGAGTAACTATCCCCTGTCTTAGTGAGACAAGTCACAACTACTACTAGACTAGAAGTCAGATTCTCGAGTCAAAATATCTAAAATAAATTGAGAGCCTCATAGCTTAATGGTTGTAAAACTGTACCATGAATCGAGAGGTATTTCGAATTCCGGTCCGGACAATTAAAATTAAATTTATCATTTTTATTTAAAAATATAATATATACATAACTAAATATCACTGTCAAATGCGAACGTTAAATCCAATAAGAGATGTTAATCAGAGTTAATTTAATTTATAATATACAATACCTACAAAATAAATCAGATAAATATATAAATTTCTAGGTTCAGTAAAAGCCATAGACAAGGACTCCGGTGATAACGGCAAAGTGTATTATCATCTTTTGGAAGGAAATCAAGATGGCGCCTTCACGCTTGATAGGACACAGGGAACTATTAGGGCTAGCATGAGCTTTGACAGGTGAATTTTAATTTATATTTTTATTCATATTTAAACAATGTTTTTTTTATATTTATATAATTAAGAAGAAAATGGCATTAAATTTGAATGTTTCTATGTATAATAATATTTTGTTGTTTTAGAGAAAAGCGTGACGAATACTCAATGACAATATACGCAAGCAACAACCCGCTACTGGAACACGCGGCGGCCATCTTGAACTCCATAGATAACACAACTGATAGTCAGGACGCCAGTGTTACTATTGTTAAAGTTAAAATTCTTGACGAAAACGACAACGAACCGAACTTTGAAAAAAAAGTCTACTATGCAGGTATATATCATAACAAATACAGTTGTAATATAACTAATTTAATCAGTTTAAGTATATATAAATGTGTTTATATATGAAGAAAGAAAAGCGAGCTTAAAATAATTAACTGTGGTTCAAATCTCAATTTTCACTACAAAAATACACTAAACGGGCCGGCTCGCCCGAAGTGATACCACGTGCTCACGTAATGCTCAACGTGAAACGGTATTTGTACTGTGTTTCGCTGAGTAAGTGAGGTTATAGGAGGCTCTTAAAATTGCCGTTTAAACGGCGTAAAAAAGCCGGCAACACAATCAATGCGCGGACTGCGGTTGTTCATGGGCGTCGATGTTCTCTACCATATAGGAGACTCAGCTGCTCCGTTGTCCGCTATACAATATACAAAAACTATTACTGACTAAGAAAATCTGTTATGGTTGGTCATTAGTCGCGTGAGGCTTAAAAAATGGGGATTATTATTTCGTCAAACACATTTTGATTAACGCTACAATATATATTTATAGGTAACTATATTAATTAATTTAATACCCGTGATTAAATTATTTTTGTTATAATATACATATACATGTATGCTAATCAAAAACAACCTAAAACCTTTTTGTCTAAACAGTTTTACCATGTTCATTAATGTCAGAATACAATAAGATTATACTTTATACATGTATTTAAAGATAATAATGGAAAAAATAAGATTCTATGTAATACTAAAAATTCACGTAATTGTGGATGGAGGGGAGGGGATAGAGTAAAACATGATTTTATTACCAAAGAGGAGAGAGGATTAAAAATGCAAAGAATATATCACGTGATTAATGGACGGCCATGTTGGTTTATAGAAATTGTTTCATAGAAGTAACTATATACTTTCAGGTGTAAAGCACACAGCACGCATCAATGAACCTATAATATCGCTAGTGGCATCAGACCCTGACTTGGACGAGAATGGAACTTTGATTTACATGGTGGCTGCCTCTAATCTCTACAAGTTTGGAGACTCAAAGTCCAGCGGTAGTGTAGTGCCTTCGCCATTCAATATCACGCAAGATGGTAAGATAAACATAAAGAAAACTAATTAAATATATAATAAACCCAAAAACTATAGATAATAAATTTCTATAGCACTAGGCAGATATATGTTTTATTTGTTTCACTAAACAATCTATATTATATTGTAAACTGAAATATATTTTATACAATAAAATTATATATCCAATTTAATATCCACATTCGATACAATATGACTAGATTCTGCAGAAAGTAAATTGTAAATTTGTATCTGGTTTCAGGTATCCTAATGACGGCTGTCTTCATGTCTGAATACAATCAGGATAGATTCGTGTTAGACATCATCGCACAGGAAGTAGCGCCTCCGCATAGACAAGCGAAGGCACATGTCTATGTAAGTAGCTTTTTTTCACCATTGGGAGAGTCATTCTGAAGCATATGCTGACGCATTAATTTGGCCGGCTCGTTGAAAATGATACCACGGGCTCACAGAATACTCAGCGTGAAACGGTACTTCTACTGTTTCGCTGAGTGAGGATATTGGAGGCCCTTAAAATGCCACTCAAGCGACAAAAAAAAACGGCAACAAATATCACCTGCTCCGTTGTCCATAAAAAAAAACATTGAATCCTGTTTCGTTATTTAATTTATTTTATTCATACAGCTGTGGGTGATAGACCGTTCATCGCTAATCCGAATGGTGGTATCGCGGAGTTGTTCCACGCCAGTGGATGCTGTGGAAAAGAGATTGGGTGAGGCTGGAAATGCCTTGCTGGTGTCAGATAGGAGAGTACCACTCGTACAAGCGGATAGGAGACTGGATGACTGGTGAGAATATATATACATTAATATGGGAAAAAATTGTAAAAATAATATTTGTAAAAAAATTGTCTTCAAGAATATTGAAGACAATATTATATATACCGCTTAAGCTGTGTAAAACCTGGCAACAGAACCGTCGAAAGTGCGGATTGTGGCGTGATTGTCCATGGGCGGCTGTGATCTCTTACCATAGAGAAAACCTGCCTGTTCCATTGCCATAAAATAGCCAAGCAGCTCTGGTCTGTTTATTCTTGTTTTACCAATATTACAATTGAACCTTTTTTAAAGTATTGCGGACAACGGAGCAGGTGGGTTTCCTATATGGTAAAAGAACACCGCCGCACATGAACAACCGTGCCATAGTCCGTGCATTGGTTGTGTTGCCGGATTTATACTTTGCTAAAGCGGCAATTGTAAGTCCCTCACTCACTCTGCGAAACAGTACAAGTACCGTTTCACGCTCAGTACCTAAGAAGTAATTTAATATTTATATAAATATTAATAACATTTTTTTTCTTTTTTCTTTGATTTTTTTGATTTTTCTTAGTAATAAAAATCAAATCCAATATGTTCTTCAAATCATACAATTATTCGTTATTAATAGTTTTTTGTCGCTTTTCTTTCTTTTGTTTTGGTTTCTTTCTTGGGTTCTTTGCCTGAAGCCTTTTCTAAGTCTTCTGTCTCTCTTTTGCAACAACAAACACACAAAATGAAGAGTGACTGAAGAGTGAGGATATTTGAGACATTTTTTAGTAAAGCAATGTTCATTCAAAGTTACCATATAACCAGTGCTCGCTCCAAATTGTCACCCCTAATGTAGAATTTAAATTTTCAGGTGTGAAGTTCATTTGCATGCAGTAGAGCCGTCTTCGTGGCAAGTGTTGCCGGTCGAGAAGGTTCTTCAAAGCATCGACTCGAAGTACGACGAGCTTAAAGATGTATACCAGCAGTTTGGAGTTGAGACCCTCATTGCAGCAAGCTCCACTTCTAAAGGTATATTTTTTTTATTCTAAAGCATATATATTCGTATATGGGATAAGAGACCCACCTGTTCCGTTGTCCGGAAGAGGTGGGTCTCCTATATGGTAAGAGAACAGCGCCGCCCAAGAACAACCACGAAATAGTCTACGCATTGGTTGTGTTGCCGGCTTCTTACACCGCTTAAGCTGCACTCTTAAGGGCCTCCGATATCTTCACTGCGAAACAAAGTATAAGTACCGTTTCACGCTGAGTATTCTGAATCCGTAGCACATCGTACGAGCCGGACCAATTTGTGCGTTTGCATATGCTTCAGCACGGCTCTCCCACGGCCTATATATTATATGGTACATAAAAGAAAGCCGTGTTAATCTGTAAACGTCATAAGTTCGGCAGCAGATAGCCCTTCCAAAAAAATATCCATGAGTGGTGTCCATGGGCACCTGTTCCGTTGTCCGCTATACCATGAATTATTGATTTATTGATTTTTTTCAGTTCCAGACAGTTTCGATCCGGCACTAGCGACTTTGATAGCCCTTCTTATTGTTCTGTTTACGGGAATCGTCACTTTTATAGTTGTGTGCGCTTGTCTTAAGCATTGGTAAGTATCTTGAAAACATATTTAAAGTCAATTTAATTAATTTAGAAGACTCCTTTTTGTATTTTGATTTTAAAAAATCACGCAGATTATTCACAACTACTTAGGTATGTGGAATTCCGCGTAATTCATATTATAAAGTGTCTTAAATTAACGCAATAATTTTTTTTCGCCATATATGCAACTAAATTTTGGGACACCTACAGAATTGTTATGGCCTTGCTTATATAAAAGACGTCAACAAGATAAAAATCATTTATTTATAATATTTTGCGTATGCATGTGAAGCATAAATCTTATAGAACTCGCGTTCAAGATATAAATATAGTAGCTGACTCGATAAACATTATTTTTCCATAAATATGTAATATAGGTATGTGCTGTCATGGACTTTTAAATAGACATTATGAAGATTCTTTTTCTCTAGAACACAATCATTTATCTCTATTCGTTAAGGCAGCATCGTAAGAAACATCGTTCTACCGTTTTTCTTCGGCTTTTCAAATCTGACCACCAAGAAAATTTTGATTTTTTAGGTTAATATATAGTCTGTATTACTCAAAAATAACGTAGCTTTTTATGGGTGAAAGAATTTTCAACATCGATTTACTAGATCCGGTAATTACCCCCTACAAGGTCAAAACTATAATATAAGTAAAGTTTTGGATTGATTGAAAAATGTATAATTTCAGGGTAATACCACCACCGTCTCTTCAGTCCAGCAAAGGGGATAGTCTAGCTCGGAGGCGAATACTTGAAGAACTCAGTACAACAGAAAACCCTCTTTGGTTGGAGACCAAACTGAGACCTTATGAGGAACAGGAACTAACAATGAACGTCTTCGGAGACCAGAACGAGACGTCCAGTGAACAGGCACCGGTATTCCTTTTTAATTTTTTTTATCTTTTTGTACACCATGGTGAGAAACTAGCGGGAAGCTTACCTAGGGCAAGCGGTTCTTCGCCCAGCCCTTGCAGAGCCGCATGTGGCTTTTAAAAAGATAGTGATATAGTGGATAACGATGCAGGTGGTCCTTCTATATGGTAAGAGAATACTGCCGCCCATCACCAACCGCGACACACAACCGCGGTTAGGTTGTGTTGCGTGCTTTCTACTTTTAGTAGCCAATTAGTGCGTCAGCACCACGAGTAAACGGACTAGTTGATGTTTTGCTGTTATTGTATTAGCATGTGGCCCTTTAAGCAAATCAAAGCTTAGGGTCACTTAGAGCTATGTAGAGTGCTATGCTCGGAGTTTCTCTACGTAATCGAATCAGAAATAAGATTATTCGTAGACGCACTAAAGTCACCGACGTAGCCCGCCGAATTAGCAAGCTAGCAATGTGCAGGCCACATTTCACGTAGAGCAGTTGAGGGCTGTTGGGGCCGAAAAGTGTTAGAGTGGAGACCACAGACCAGCAAGCGCAGCGTAGTACGTCCACCCATAAGGTGGACAGACGCATACCGACAGGTATGCATAGAGGTCCAAGGGGGAGACCTATGTCCAGAAGTGGACGTCCTACAGCTGAAATGATGATTAATAATTCAGTCGCTTTTCTTTAAATGAAGATATAAACATAACTATTCGTGTCTTAGATGTTCATAACTAACAACGTACCTACGTTGTAAATCTTAAGGCAATTTGATAGAATGTATATAAAATAGAATATTATGGACCTCATTTCATCTGATAATAATCTTCTAATTTTCTTGTTTTCAGCCAACGGACAATACGTACGCAACGATCCAAGGTGGTGGTCGGGAGAGGTTTGGCGATTACGCCACGCTCGGAAGAGATTCTCCCACTCCGCTTGAAGCTGCTTTGGGATTCCAGGTAACGTACATCAAATTTTTTATTGTATACTGGACAACGGAGCAGGAGGGTCGCCTGTGTGGTAAGAGAACACCGCAGGCCATTGACAACCGTGCTACATTCTGCACATGTTTGTGTTGTCGGCTGTTAACGGCTTTTAAGCGGCATTTTAATAGCCTCTGATATATTTAATTAATCAGGGAAATACAATAGTAGTTTAAAACCGTTTCAAATACAACTACCATTTCACGCTGAGTATTCTGTGAGCCCGTGGTATCACTTCGGAGCCCGCCCAATTAGTGCGTCAGCATATGCTTTAGCATGGCTTTCCCATGGGTGCTATAGTATTAACACACTCGCCCGGCCACTGTCAAATCCTTCCAGAGACCGAATAAATTATAAATTAAATTATAATTTTCCGGCCCGGGTTTCGAACCCGATACCTCTCGCTTCATGGTAGATTTATATAACCACCTAGCTACTAGGCTCTCGAATTATCTAGTTATTTATCAATACACCCTTTCGTTGGTTTATATAAAAAATTACCTCATTCATAGAAATCGAACATATAAAAATTAGATGTCATTCTTCATCATAGTGGTTTCGCCATAAAGTATTTGCAGACGTAATAATTTTCCCGGCTACAGAAATACAACAGGCTCGCAGAATACCATTCTAAAATAGTTATTATACCGTTTCGTTATGTGAATGACGATATCCATGTTTGAGCCTGAGAAGCCTACAATGTAATACCATTTAAGCAGCGTAAAAAGTCGGCAACATATCCAAAACACGATTTGCGAGTCTGTTGTTCTTGTTGTATCTTATCCACTTGCACCGTTACCAGCTGTATAGTGTTAAAAAATTATAATATTTCCTTGAAGGTCCGTATAAACATTGTTAATAATTGTCTATTTTGAAAAAATTTCAGGGCAGCACATTCAAACCGCCAACGGCGGATACACCAGAACCTCCGCCAAGGCCGGCCGGTATGGGACCTCTGTCATAGTATTAAAAAAATCACAATTTACATAAAATTCTTAACCTTTTTGGTAGAGATGAAATATTTAACTTTGACCATAGACGATACATTTTTATATCTTTAGTCAACTGCCGTAAAATATATTAGAAAAGTTTTTTACACCATGTATAAAACCTAAAAAAAACTCATAAGGTAAAGTTACTGATAAATTTACAAAAATTTTGTATTAAATTAGAATTTGTCAGTCTAGTCTTAAGTTATTTAAAAGGACTATTATTGCTATAATTTTTTCACCACATGAACCTTAAAAAGAAATATACTTTTATAATTATTACCTTTAAGTCATAACCTATTTAGTAAGTTCTTAGCTTAAGTAATAGAATTAGGAATTAGAAAGTCATTGTATTTGTAAATATAATTTAATAGACAAATTTGCATGTTTACGATGTGTTACAATTCGTCATGTATTATTACGGCTTTTTATAATTTTGGCTATTCTAGAGCGAAAGGTACTTGTACTGTGTTTCACAGAGTGAGTGAGGATATCGGAAGCCCTTAAAACTGCCGCTTAAGCGTCGTAAACAGCCGACAACATAACCAATGCGCGGACTGTGGCGCGGTTGTTCATAGGCGTCGGTGTTCTTTAACCATATAGGAGACCGCCTGTTCCGTTGTCCGCTATAGAATAAAAAATAAAATGATTATACAGATAACACATCGGCAACGTTCAATCATTAAGGAATGTAAATAATCCTTTTTTTAAACTTTCGTTATTTTTATATACTGTTTTGAAATTTACCAAGCCGACAATAATGTACATTTTAATATCACTGATGACCAATTTATAAGATGGGCGACTTATTGCTTGAAGAATTGTCTAGAACTAATCGTTACCAATATTAAAACCTTCATTTTAAGATTATGCAGTCTGCAAGCCACCATCTGACACTATGTATGCACTAGCAACGCTGTCAAAAAATACTAAATTAATGTATTTAATTAATTTTTCAAGCCTTCACCCATTTTATATTTCAATATTTTTTCTATACCTGAATTATTGTGATATTTATTGTATTTGGAATCGTAATCTTAGCCATTTATATTTTTAATTAATAATTATTTGTATTATTTAAAGGCTTTTATTAATTTTATTAAAACTTTCATATATTGCCATAAAATGTACAACGAATCTATATGATTGGGGATACTAAATATATTGCTCTTTTGCAAAAAAATATGTTGGAATGTGTCATTAAAAACATTTGATTTTATATTTTTATATTTATTTTTGTAAATAACTAATATTGTACCGAGGTTTACAAATGATGTATTTTTATAAATGATTTTGATACACATGGATTTTATTTTAACTACAGTAACAAAATATATTTTATTAATTTAGAATTCTTTAATACCTCTATTAAATGTGTTGCATATATTCATGAAACTACATAATATATTTTATACATGTAGAATATACATTGCCTTCATGAAAGAACATAAGAGAAAACAAAACCTTATTTTTCAATTAGGATTTTACAATCACGTTTGAAGGTACTCTACTACCAGTGCCAAGCTTACGCAGACCTGAGAAGAACTTTAAGTCATTTAATTTATTATAACAATTTCCTGAAATGCCTGGAGCTTTCCACCTTATTCCGAAGGTGTAGCATCATCAATAGTCTTATTCTTAAAACATTACCTTTAAATATAATAAAATATAAATATATTCTTTAATATCCTTTGCTATACAAGCCTTTCTTTTTCTTTCACAGGCCATAAAATAAGAGTAAAATAACTAGTAATAACTTAAAAATCTAAAATAATAAAAATATTATTCTTAAGATTTGTTTTTAATAAGATAGCACGAATGTAAGGTATTCATTACTTTTCTAACATCGTCGAGATAGTGCGAAAGACACCTCTTAAGACATTCTTTCAAATTATTTGAAGACATAGCCATCTTTATATAAACATCACCTATGGATTTTTGTTTTAGATTTATCAATCGCTGTAAAGATACATCGTAGTTGTCACGTTGAATCTGAAACAAAATATTATTATACGTGATTTCCAATCCAACTCTTACATAACAAGAACAACTATAGGACCCAATTTTGTGCCCTCGGCAAATCATGGATCCAAACAATGAAAACCGATGCATTAAAAATATTACCCTCGATTTTTGTATTTGGATAAACTAATATTGACTATAGGTATTGTAAACCAGGAAGTCAGCTACCTCCATACCATTAAAATTTATCAAGCCCTTCTTGAGAATGAAATGGCACAGTTTTTTTTGTATTCCCGAAACTTTTAAGTTGATATAACTAAAAATCGTTTGTATGAGTGTACAGAAGTGTTGTTTCAAACTATTTCAGACATTTTTTTTCAAATTTTTCTCTGTGTAAGACGATCCTTGTACTTCAATGAATATTCAAAAAAAAATTTAGCATAGTTGGTGCAGCTTTTGATGAGATTTTCTCTTAGCAACAAATTCACCTATTCATTTTTACAATATATATCACGACGAATATCAAACCCTAAATTATGAAGGAAATACATTATAGGTTAAATAAGAAGGAATTAATCAAAGATAGTTTACACAGTTTTCTCAAAAACATGCTGGTATCAGCTATTTAAAATATATATAATTTTAAGAGTTCATATACTTTGAAATGCATTTCAAAAATACATACATTTTCCACTAAGCACTGCCCAGCTGCGTCGTCGTCTCCTGGGTTGTCCAAATGGCACTGATTGGCTAAGTACCGATAGCTTTTCCTCCATTTCTTTATCTGGAATATTAAAATTATTATTATTAATAGATTATATTCCAAAAGGTATGCATGGAGAACTGAAAGGGAGACCTATGTCCAGCAGTGAATGATGAAACCTCGTAACTGAATAGTTTTAAAAGTGTATCATAAAGCGAATGGTATCGGGTTCGAATTCCGGTCCGGATAACTATAAATTAAATTTTAATTTACAATTTATTCGGTCTCTGGAAGGGCTTGCCAGTGGCCTGGTGAGTGTCTTAATACTATCGCACCCGTGGGAGAGCCACGCTAAAGCATATGTTAACACGCTAATTGAGCCGGCTCGTCCGACGTTATGCCACGGGCTCACACAATACTCAGAATGAAACGGTACTTTTACTGTGTTTCGCACAATTAGGGAGGATATCACAGGCTCTTAAAAGTGCTGCTTAAGTAAAAAAAGCCGACAACACAACCAAAGAATGAAAAAAATTTAGGGAGACATGCTGAAGCATATGCTGACGCACTTATTGGGTCGGCTCGTCCGAAGTGATACCACGGGCTCACACTATGAATTAATAATAATATAATAGTAAAACGGTACTTGTTCTGTGTTTCGCAGAGTGAGTTAGGATATCAGGGGCCCTTTTAAAAGTGCCGCCTAAGCGGCGTAAAAAAAAGCCTTCAACATATCCAATGCGTGGACTGTGACGCGATTGTCCACGGGCGGCGGTGTTCTCTTTCCACATAGGAGACCCACCTGCTCCGGTGTCCGCTACAATCCGAATAAAAAAAAATGTACTTCATAATGAACCTTACCTCTTTACCAATTTGATTTACGGCTTTCCTCTCTCGATGATCTGCCACGCTTGCTTCTCGTATGCATACAGCTTCGCAACTGTAGTAGTTCCTCACGGTTTTCTTTATTTCGCTCTCATGTAACGATATACATTTCGTCCACTATGATAAATTAATATACTGCTAAGTGAAGAAAGTATAATTAATTAATATATTAATTATAATTAATATATTAATTATAATTAATATATTAATTAATTATAAATAATATATTCCTCACAGCATATCATTACGTATAAGCCTTTTAAATTTGTTACACTTAAAGGCTCAGGGTGACAGTAGTATCTCCTTTCATCTTCTGCGGTCGAGTTAAGCCGTTAATCTTAATTCCATATTGTTTATTATAGATTCATGGCGTAAAAAAATCTGTTCATATTTTTTTATTTTCGAAATATAGGAGGCACTTACTTATTTTTATTAAAATGTATGATAAACCGTAGAACTCTTTTATGAAATTTCGTACGAATTGAAGATTCGATCTCTTTCTAAACAGATATTCTAAACACTCTTTGAAATACAAACAAATTATCGGAATGATTTGGTTTTTGACATCTGAAATCTTTAGACATTTATTAAACTGGTTGGTCTTTACTATGTCTATATTAATTCAAGCTCAAAATGTTCTTATACAGATAGGTTTTTTCCAAGATCTGAAGTAAGCTTCAATAAATAGGAATAGTCTAATAAATAACTGCAAGACTTGCTGCAAGACCAAGACTTTCTAAGTCTCGTTTTGGTCTTGCATTTGGGCAAACTTAGATTGAAGAAATGATAATACACTTACCATTCTGCTAAGATTCGTGCTTTTGAAATTATGTTCCTTATGCCGTATCATCTCGATGCGGTAGTGTGTCGTCACGTTGACGTGGTCCACCCGAGACACTGAATCCCAGCTTCTCAGCAACGCTTTATCACTTTTTTCCAGGTCCTGGGAAGCCTTCATGTAACGCTCATATTTCAGTAGAAGACTCGTTACATTTGCTTGGCTCAACTGTTTTGAAAAATATTTAGTAAACTTTGCGAATATAATAAAATTAGTAAAACTTAAACAGTGTAAACCAAAGCGTGGATTTTGTCGCTCTTATGCATAGGTAATGGTGATCTCATACCATTAACAAGCCTTTATGCATTATATGTTTAAAAAAGTAAGGTATCGATTTAGATTCTTTTAATAATCTAGAAATTTACAAATATTTAATGAGAGTTTTTAAGGCTTTTTAAGGCTAATCAATACGACTTTGGGATTTTTGAAAATAGAGCGTACCTATAATTTTAAGGCCGGCAACGCACTCGCGGTCCTTACAAAGGCTAAGCGTGTCCAAGGGCGGATACTGCTTATCCTAGGTGAGCCTCTTACACGTTTGCCACCGTTTCCATTAAAAAAATTACGAAGCATTTCTTAAATTTATATTTTATATATATAGAATTGTCATGTTTTTCTACAATGCCAACTCAGACACAGATTCTTTTCAACTTTATATGTTATACATGCATGAAATAGTCTGTTTCGCTCAAGTGATGATATCGGAGAGTCCTGAAATGCCGCTAAATCGGCGAAAAATGCCGACAACACACCAAAACGTGGACTGTGGCTCGGTTATCTATGGACAGAGATTTTCTCTTACCATATAGGAGATTTACCTGCTCCGTTGTCCGCTGTACCATTAAATAACACTATTCTTACCTGACAATTGACTCTGGTAAATATAAATACGAAAATAAAGCATCGCACTCCACACATGTTTATGCACTAGAACAGCTGATAAAATGTTCATATTTACTAGGAAATGTCAAGGTGTCAAGGTGTTTGATAAGATAATGTTAATGCATTTGTGCATTTTAGTTTAGCAAAAAATATTAATTTAGGTACCAAATTTTGTACCCGTGAGAGAGCCTTGCTGAAATAAATGCTGACGCACATGAGTGTGTATCTCCTATTTGGTAATAGAACACTACCGCCCATGGACAATAGTGCCAGTCCGCGCACTGGTTGTGTTGCCGGCTTTTTACGCCACTAGCGGCATTTTTAATTGCCTTAGATATCCTCACTCAGCGAAACACAGTAACAGCACCGTTTCAAGTACAATTGCCATTTTACATTGAGTATTCTGTGTGCCCATGATATTACTTCCCGCCTGCCCATTTAATGCGTCCGCATATGCTACAGCATGGCTCTCTCATGCGTATGTATATAGTAATAGTATATATGTAATATTAAACAAATATATCTTTGTTAAGGCTTTATTGCGAAAATATACATTAATATAATATTAACAACAAAAAACCGTTACTACAATAATTGTACTTTCACATAGCGCTGTTAATTTTACAATTATTTATTAAATTAAGACTATCACAGTGATACTAAGGACAATTTGGCTTACATATAGAGTTATGACTTATGAGATATTTTTTGCATGGATTGAAATCCAAAACTTGATGAATAATTTCAAATTTATCTAACTATAGTGGATAGTCTGTAATGGACTTTGTGCTGTCACATAATAAACAATTTATACCTACTTATACATACGATTCTAAACATTTATGGCACAAAAAAATTTCAATACATTCTAAATAAATAAAAAATTGTGAGTTTGTATTAATTTTAAGGGCTCTCGACAAAAAAACTCCTGGATACCTTTAACACTGAATGCTTGTAAGGAAATCATATAAGGCGTATGTTTGGTTAAATCAACTTTTCAAGATTAATACAGAGTCTAAAGTCATACATTTCTAGAAATCTCTACATAAAACAAAACTTCATCACACAATGCTCATACAACACTCTATACATATTGTCTCTATACATAGAACACTCAATATATTTTAACCGACTCAAAAATACCAAAAAGGAGTTTATAGATTCGACACGTATTTTTCGCTTCTGTATCGTTGTCCGTGGACCTATTTGGATGTTGAGGTGTCAAACGAAAGGGTATCAATGATAATTACTCCCCCTTTTTTACGAATTTGAAAGTATTCAGTCATACGCGTGTAACTTATTGCTCATAGCTTAATAAAATATGAATCTTTATCGGAAAATTAGGTGTTTTTCAATTTAGTATGAAATTCTTAACAATAACGTAGAACAATGATTGTTGATTTAAGCTATATTGATGGGTTTTTTTTTCACTACCGCGCATGGGTAGTGTTGCCGGCCTATTACGCCGGCAACAACGCAGCAAGCGACACTTTAAAGGGCCTCCGATATCTTCACACACTAGCGAAACAGTACAAATACCTGTTCAAACTGAGTATTCTGTTAGCCCGTGGTATTACTTAGGACGAGCCAGCCGAATTAGTGCGTCTAATGCTTCATCATGGCTCATGAGTGAGGATATCGGAGGACCTTAAAAATGCTGCTTAATTGGAGTAAAAAGTCTGCAACACAACCAATGCGCGGTCTGTTGCGCGGTTGTCCATGGGTGGCGGTATTCTCTTACCATATAGACCCACCTATTCCGTTATCTGCTATACAATAAAAAATACCTACATTAAGTTTTTATTACGTATTAAAAATTATTTTTGATTTTTGCGAGTATTTTGAGGTCGGTTGCAATAATTATTTTATTATATTGAAATTTCTATATACTAACATTCAAGACTTACCAAAATACACCAGACGTTGTAAATACAAAATTAAAAATATTTTTCTAATATTAACAATATTTTTCAGTTTTATTTAAAAAAAAAACTAACCACATATTGAACTAGTGTTGCCGAAATTCATTCTTGTTCTTGAAATTGTGCAAGAACAAAACTGATCGTGTCGAGCAAGAACAAGGCTAAGCCTGCAAGACTCTTTCGTCTTGCAGATAGTTTTTTTTTTGTTGGAATTTCCCATTAAATTTTTAGAAATTTATAAATCTGGTGGGTCTTTTATATGATAATATATTATTAGGGCATATTTACTATGCTAATTCAAGTACAAATTGTTCCTATTCAGATAGATTTTTCTGATCTGAAGTAAACTTCAACAGATGGCAATAGTCTAATAGATAATTGCAAAACTTGCTGCAAGACCAAGTTCAAAACCAGGCGTATTCCGCAAGACCAAGTTCAAAACCAGGCGTATTCCGCAAGACCAAGGCTTGTTGCCTTTCATTTGGGCAACACTAGACAGAACAGAAAGAAAAAATATAATTTTAGCGAACCCCTATAAGTGGTGATTAATTATTTATAAAAAAATAATCATTTTCGTTCGAATTTCATAAAATCGTTCAGATAGATTCGTAAATATATCATAATCAATTCAAATAAATCTTTCAAATACTTTGTGGTTACAGGAGCACCTCAATTCAAAAAGCTTTTCATACTATTTCGGACAAACTTACGTCAAATTTTAATTAAACCAATTAGGAACTTTGATAATTAATTTCTAATGAACAAATATTAAAACTACATACATATTCCCTTTTAAATACACATAATTTTTTAATTTAATTTAATTTATTTTCATATTTCTAGTAAAATTAAAATTTTCCACTGGGTGCACTGGGTTATGTAGTAGATTTATTAAAACTTCAGTCCGTCCTTTAAGAAGAGTTTAAATTCTAAATTAGATTACCGACACAACAAAAATTCCCTTTGTAATTTAAATAGGGATATTATAACTTATACAGCGTCATTTTCTTGTTCTAGAGTTCCAAAATCACTTTATAATAACTCATTTGTACATAGGTACATTCAATCTGAAGTAATTAATTTTTGAAATAATTTCAGATTTAATGTAAAATATTTGAAAATGAAAAAGGTATGAACTGAAAAAAATATTTTTCTAGAAACTTGTATTTTATAATAGTCTTGACTTTCATAAAATAAAAGTTTTATTCCGTTGTCTATAATGCCACAATTGATGAACTTTTTACGTAAGATTTTTTGAAAAAATATACGTCTAGTCGAAACTTATTATATTTATAGCGGGAGACATGGCAGGCGGGTCTCCTATATCATAAGACCGCCATCCATGGACAACCGCGCCACAGCCCTAGCTTTGTTTGTATTGTCAGCTTTTTACGCGGCTTGAGTGGTATAATTTCACGTGCACCCACTCTCCACTCACTCAGTGACACAGCACAAATGTTTCACACTGATATTCTTTGAGCTTGTACAACTTGGCTTTTCCAAGGCTAAGACAGTGTTAAGATGCTTGTCCGCTCACTGAAGCCCTTCTAAAGACCACATAATTATAAATTTTATTCAGATCGGAGATTCATTTTCCATCTTTATTTTATAGTGATATGTGAATATAATTGTAGAGACACACAGTAGTACAAAAGAATGAGGGTTTTGTTACCTGTTGCGGTTCCCAACATTATTGCCCGGCTTAGTTTAAACACTTTAAACTTATTTTATCCTTGAGAGAGCCATGCTGAAGCATATGCTGACGCTCCAATAGGGTGGGCTCGGCCGAAGTTATACCACGGGCTCACAGAAAACTCAGTGTGAAACGGTACTTGCACTGTATTTTGCAGAGTGAGTGATATCGGAGGCCCTAAGTGTCGCTTAAGTGGCGCAAAAAACCGGCGATACAAAATGCGCAGACTATGGCGCGGTTGTCCATGGGCAGCAGTATTCTCTTACCATACAGACCCACGTGCTCCGTTGTCCCCTATACTATTTAAAAACAGTTACTTAGAAACATCCGCCCAACGGATAGGCTTAACAGCGTGGTATAACACGACAACAGAAACCATCTTTTATTGTGGCCTCCATAGTCCTGTGTTACCCATTTCTATACTAATATAATAAGATTTCAGCTCCAAAAGGATTTTAAAATTGCCGTGTATGAGACTTAAGAATTATTTTATAAAGATTTTAATTACAACACAAACTAAATTGTACTAAATACTAAAATATATAATTTACACACTCAATGTAACATTTCACACTTGCTCAGTGTTCACAAGAGTTACTTTAATTGCAAATTTTTATTTTACACAATGTATCATGTGTTCAACAGAAAACTGTGGTCCAAAAAAAGAAAATTTTCAATGCGAAAATATGAAAAATAACTTATTCAGAGGATAGTGCGTGTTTCATTCAAGCTTTTCAAACTATTATTACTTGAACGATACTCCATTAGCTGTGCCTTATACAAGCTTCTAAGTTCGCGATCGCTTCTTTTGAACGGGAGGTGGCTCGGCGCCGGAAGTGATTCAGCTTTCGATGTACGTGGACAAGGAGATCCTAAAAAACCAAACAAAATTGCTATAATGTAATTATAGGCTAGATTTTTTGTGAGCCTCGTAGCTTAATGATTTTAAAAGTGTACCACGAAGCGAGAGGTATTGGGATTGAATCCCGGTCCGGACAATTATAAGTAATTTAATTCATAATTTATTAGATCTCTGGAAGGGATTGACAAGGGCTGGGCGAGTGTCTTAGTAACGTCGCACCCGTGGGAGAGCCATTACTTTTTTAATTTTTTTTATTCTATAGCGGACAACGGAGCAGGTGGGTCTTCTATATGGTAAGAGAACACAACCGCCCATGGACAACCGCCCGCGGATTGGTTGTGTTGCCGGCGTTTTACGCCACTCCAGCGGCATTTTTTAGGGGTTATGATATCTTCACTCATCCTTACTCAGCGAAACGCAGTACAAGTACCATTTAAGTATTCTGTGAGACCGTGGCATCACTTTGGACGAGCTGACCCAATTAGTGCGTCCACATATTCTTCAGCATAGCTCTCCCACGGGTTTCGGACGTATATTGTATTTGCTTTTACCTTATAAGAGCGACGGGAGTGTTGTATATCATCTCGTACCCGGTTGATCTCAGCTAAAGCAAGTCGCCTCCAACGGATTATTCGTGGCGTCGTCTAGAATAAAATATAATTAATAACAATTAATTATTTAAGACGCTGGATGCTGGTCGCCTCCGACAGGTATTCATGGTGGTCCAAGAGGAAGGCCTATGTCCAGCAGTGGACGTCTTATGGCTGATATAATGATGAATTACAATTCCTATATGTTTAAATTTTTGATGATGTATTTATACGAGTTTACGTAATATGCATGTATGACATACCAACCACGTACCTAACGTACGTTCAAGGATAATCTATAATTATTTAGATATTTATCAACTGTGAACAATTATTATAATCTACGTTTAATAATATTTCTCGTGGGAGAGCCATGCTGAAGCATATGCGGACGCACTAATTGGGCCGGCTCGTCCAAATTGATACGACGGGCTCGCAGAATAATCAGCGTGAAACAGTACTTGTACTGTGTTTCGTTGAGTGAATGAGGATATCAGAGGCCCTTAAAAGGGCCGCTTAAGTGGCATGAAAAGTGAGCAATGCAACCATTCCGCGGAATTTGGCGCGATTCCTCATGGGCGACGGTGTTCTCTTAACATATAGGAGACCCACCTGCTCGTTTTCCGCTAAATCATAAAAAATGTTGGTATATTTATGAGATTGAAAAAAATTAAACTTTTTATTCTTTGATTTAAACACTGCATTACATTTTGTGTTAAACTATTAATTGAAGTTTGAAAATTTTGAATTTCATAGCACCGTTTCAAGAACAACTACTATTTCACGCATATCAACGTCCGATATTCATTGACGTTTAAACTATTTACGTCTCGATTGCAATGTAAGCAGACCGCGACCTTTGCCATCACGTGGGTTCAATCACATTGACAGACAAACAGTTTTGGCTAGAGGCGTGTTGCAAATTCGCAGAACACCCTGAAATGTCTCAATGAAAATATATAGATTGTTGTTTTAATTTTCTTAATTTGACGACTAGGTGACTTTCAAAAAAAGCCTAAATATTTCTTAAACCCGTGACCCTACAAGGGGTAGGGATGTCTAAGTGCGGAGAACCGCTTATCATAGGTGAGCCTCTGGCTTGATTACAAGTGTTACCAAAAAAATATATTATAATCTATTGTGAACTAGAACAGTTCACATTAAATTATAATATATATGTATTAAGTATTAATATTATAATTTATTATTAGTTTATAATATAAAGCAAATCTGATACCATAAGATACTATTATATGTGGAAGATAAAAAAAAAATCGTAAAAGTTGTAGTTTTAAACTCCATTCAGGATTTAGTACCATTTAAGTCTTATATTTATGTAGATTAATGTTATATATGAAATGCTTTACTTACTTCGCAGGCTGCACCGCAGGTTTTCATGACATTATCGCATTTTTTTATATATTCTTCACTCTGAAAAAATAAGTCCAATAGATATATTTTCTTATCTCCTAGTATTACAATTAGCAACGATAATATAAATAAGTATTTATTTTATTCCATTCAAGATATGTTATATATAAGTTTATTTTAGTTAACCATCGATTAGTTTAAGGCTTTTTTTGAGTGAACTTTAGCAATGTAAAAAAATGGCTTCTTAGCAATTATTAGTACCCGATCGACTGATTTCCCTACTCGATTCCAAGCAAATATATAGTCCTAAACGAAATCATTATTAATGGGAACGCAATCACCATGGTAACCGATGTCATCAAAAATAAACAAATCCAATTCTCCACGCTCTCCTAGTGCTTACGTAACACTGAATGGCCCCAAAGACTAGTTCATAGAGGCGTAGAACTCTTTAAAAATATTATTTACATTAGATTTTTTTATTTAAAATAGAAATTGGGTCGAGGACAAACAAGTCACAACGCTTAAAGATTGTAAAGCAATTAGCACTATGAATAGTAAAATGACGCGTAATTTTTCTCATAGGATAATGTTACCTTATTTAGATGCATCCGAAAGACGATCATGTGGCCAAAGAAGAACTTGTGGTGGTTTTCAGCACTGAAACTGGCCGACCGATGAGCGTCATATTCTGTTTTCTTTAATTGCTTATCGAACTCATTTCGACATGGCGATGGCTGGAATTTGAAAGTTTTCATACATTAGACATCTCAAATTAAAACTCTTCTTTTACGCTAGTGGACACTTTGGTTGGACATTATGGTAAGAGAACATCTCCGTCCATGAACAACCGCGCCAAAGTCCACGCATTGGTAATGTTGCCGGATTTTTACGCTGCTTAGGCAGCAACTTTAAAGGCTTCCGATATCCTCACTCACTCTGGGAAAAACACAGTACAAGTATTTCACGCTGAGTATTCCGTGAGCCCGCGGTATCACTTCGGACGAGCCGACCCAGTTAGGGTATGCTTCAGCATGGCTCTCCCACGGCTGCGACAATATAGACACTTTCCAGGCCACTGCTCACCAGACACACACTTAAGCCCTTCCAAAGACCGAATAAATAATAAATTAAATAATAATTATCCGGACCGGGATTTAAACCCGATACCTCTCGCTTCACGGTACACTTTTAAAATCGTTAAAATACGAGGATTTAATTTATTATTCCCTTGTTTTTAAAAATCTTTATTTCTATAAAAAAATTGTATAGAAAGTTTACGTAAACATTAGTCAATACCAGAAATAATTTATGTAATTAAATAAAACATTTTATGTAGGTTAGGATACTAAAAAAAACGCAATTTTTAACCGAATGGTAATTCCCTGATATTTATACATGTAGTATGTACTAAATGTATATTAATTTACTATTACTGTGAGCCCGTGGTATCATTTCAGATGAGGCAAAGCACCGTATAATATGTTATCATAAATAAACTGCGTTAATTATAAAAGTGTTGCATTATTCATATTATTTGTAAATACGCCAAAACCATATCACTGCAGACGAAAATAAACGCTTTCGTCGACTACGTAACATATAATTCGGCATAGATAAATAATAAGTCTCAGTGATCTCATAGATGTCGTTCGTTGGGCCACGAAGACTACCCTTAAAAAGAGATGCTTACGTGGAGTAAAAATCCGGTAACACAACCGATGCAAGGACTGTAGGACGTTTATCCATGGGCGGCGGTGTTCTGTTACCATAGGAGAACCACCTGCTCCGTTGCCCGCTATATAATAAAAAAATGTAAGTATATTTATGAGATTGAACAGTTTAATAAGAGGTTACAATTGTTACGGGATAAAAAAATACAAAACTTTGATATTCTGAAAGTTAAAAATTGCATTCGAGATTTTGTCAAACTGTTATTGATCTTTGAAAATTGTGAAAAAATGTAGAATATAGAATAATTAGAACACCAATAGATAATTCTGCGTTTGCGCATTATATTAAAAGTTTAAAATAATTGAAACGAATCTTGCAATTGGTCAGAGTGATCTGGACTAGTCCAAGCGGGTGATGAGGTGTTCGCTGGAGAATA